>PVJH01006144.1:0-104614 GCA_004026705.1 Nesogale talazaci
GTTTTGTCGTTGTTCTCAAGGATACAATTTTTCATTTACTTAAAATTTAGCTTATTATGTCCTTCAAGAAGATCTAGCAAGAGTAATCCTTTGGAATCTCAAGAAACTGTTACTCAAATCCAAACTGACTTGATTTAATTGGCCCTGCAGCTCTGCTTAGAAAACACTATTTTAATTAATGTGTATGTGGATTTTTGTTTTATTTTTATGACACCCTAACAAAAAAAAAGACAAATTTGCATATTACTTTTGAAATAGACCCATGTATGAACTGGAACCCTAGCAGTAATAATATTCTGATTTATCCTCATGTATAAAATTATATATAATGAAGGAGCCTTGGTTAGATAGTTGGCAACACATTGGGCTGCTAACCTTCCATTCCACAGACTGAAACCACTTGCTCCTTCCCTGGAGAAGAAGAGGCTTTCTACTCCTGAAAAGATTTGCAGTCTCAGAACCCCCCAGGCAGCTCCGCTGTGTCCCAGAGAGCCGCTATGGGAAGAGGTTCAAGGGCTGTGAGTTGGTTTTTCTCAGTTTTATATAAAGGCTTATTTAAAATTAAGCAAAATCCATTTTTTCCCAATGATTAATTCACTAGTGATGAGATAACTACTTGAAAATCATGACTTTATCTTAGTATTGTTTTTATTCAATCAGTGTATAACTGCATATACTATCGCTTTATTATACATAATATAATGTGGATATCACTTTCCTTTTATTCTATAAATACTGAGCTAATATATTTTTTCATTGAAGTAAGGTTCTACTAAAATAAGTGGTTTTGTATAATGAAATATTATGACTCAAATGAAATGTTAGGGAAACACATAACAGATATGACATCACCATATCTATCTATTATATTTCTATGTCCTTGTTAGGGTCTGAGTATCATGATGGCAAGTAAGTACTGTCTTCTTTTCCCGCGTTCAATAGAGGAGATGGAATAAAGAAGCAGCTGTCTGCTCCATACAGTGGCAGAGTTTGGGGGTTTTATTTGGTTGGTGTGGTTTGGTTTGATTAACAGAAGAGTGCAAGGGGAGACATTCAATAATTGTTTGCTTAGAGGAAGAACACATAAATGGATAAGCATCTAATATAGAAGAATGAATATACAAAAAGCAAACCATCATAAAATGAAGACAATAAGAACAGAAATAAGTGGTATTACCCAGTACAATTAAATATACACAGGAAAGATGAAGCATCATCTTTGAAAGTGAATATATATTAGTCTTTCTAACTGACCTTAGCTAGTTAGCATAGGACACAGAAGTTTAATAAGCTTTTCCTTTGTTGTGTGGTACCCCTCCATGTTTCCATAAATATGAGAAAGTTACTTTTGATAGACATCAGTCAGAAAGAGGAAGTGGTATATTAGGTGGCTAGTGGACCTTTGTATTTAATGTCGCAACTATTTAACAGTTGGAAAATATACGTGAGAAAACAAAGGTCAGAGCAACTTTAGAAATGGTAAAATGTTCATATTTAACTACTTTCATTGCACTAACCCTTTAAATATGAAGCTATTAAGGAATCGTGGTGCTATCAGTAATGGTATGCTGAGCGTGTACTTTTAAAGAAGTAATTTCAATTTTCATTTCATCAAAGCAAGGAAGAAAATGAAATTGAATACTAATTATTGCATGTGTGTCATACACCTGAAAGATTAGGGGAATTCTGTGCTCATTATAAGTGAGTTTAAGCAAAGTACTCAAACATTTCATTTGAAGGGCTGAATATAAATAAAAAATTAAGTGACTATGGAAATTAACAATGAATGCTCAAACAGACAATTGGACACATGATTATACTCCTTGAAGGATCTTAGATATAAGTTTCTTTTAATAAATCAGCAGGTAGTTTTTTGGGGAATAATGTCTTAGAAAATAAAATACTGTCAAAGATGAAGTAGCAAAATATGTACCTGGATGCAAATGCTAAGAGATTTTTATTAAGTAACAGTGATGAAATTTGCTATTATCTTTCTAGTATATGTAGAAGTCATTCCTCTGATATTAAAGTTATTTATATGCTTTTACTCTTTTTCTTTAAGCATCTATTATCATATTCATACTACAAGAAAATAATAACAATCTCATTGCCCTTAAAAGGAACACAGAATGGATTACATGAGTCTGTTAAGATGATAAACAGAGTCCATGTAATCTAAAGTCCTATGAGAGTCAACTGTTACAATGCTCCATTTTGTTAATTTCTACTGAGAATCACTAGGGCAAAGGCAATTTAAGCACTTTGAAAGATAGAATGATGCACACTCTGAAACTTTAAATCCAAGTGCATGGCCAGCAAGTGGATTCCTACACTTAGTGACTTTATATAAGGTTTCTAATACTGTAAATCTTTCTTCAAACAGATAACCTCATCTTTCCCTGACAGAGAGACTAGCAAGGCTGACACTCTGACCTTGACAGAAGCAGTCTAAAGCTTATCAGAGAGTAACAACTAGGGCAAAGTGTTAGGAAAGCAATCAATTGAGAATTTAAGTAAAATGTCAGGACATCAAATATGAACACAAACGTGTTTCTATGAACCAAAATTACAACAGTGTATTGATTATGCTCTGGAATGATTATTAGAAAATACAAAGCATTCTGTTTTCTAAAAATCCTTATAGAGAGAGATTTTTGAGATTCTTTGTTGTGTTTTCATTCCCTGTGTCTATTTAGTAACATAATCTGGTTATCATTAGGATGTGAATAGACCACCATTTCCATTATCTAGATTTTTCTTTATTCCTGTGGCTATAGTTTAGAATAAGTGTGATTTAGAATAAGTGTGTTTTCAGGAAAACATAGATTTAATGTCAAAATAAAGAAAAGAATTAGTTACATGAATTATATACACTAAAATAATGCAATGTTGTGTTAAATTGAGTGGATTGAAATAAATGACATGGAACAAAATGTGTATGCATTCTTGAATTTAAAAAATAATGATTGCTTCTGTAAACCATTACCCATTTCACAATCAAAAGTGATAAAATGTATGAACTATTTAAGAATTCATAAGAAACCTGCACATATGTATCTAAAGGAGGTCTTGGTCTAATCCCTAAAGTATGAAGCTCATGGTACTTGACCAAAGGTCAGTGTGCTTATCTACTGGATTGACGCAAAGTAGCCTCTCTGTTTTTCACTTACTCATGTTGTGTCATAATTTCCAAGTCTAACATTCTAACTCAAAAACATTCTGTAGCAAACAAAACAAACCAATATTCTAACCTAATCACCATTCTGTAAGAATATACCGAACAAAAAACTTTCATTACACAAAAGTCACACACTAAATGATCCTTTTTTAATACATCCCTCCATTACTTTATACTCATCATAGTTTCTATATAAGCTGAATGTTTGCATCATCTAAGATAGATTGGAGACATCTGAGGTATGCTTATCACAACGCCATGTGTGTTATACATTTGCACATCTGTAATCACTTCCTAAAAACAGAGAGGAGAGAAAAAGAGGTAAAATTTCTACCTCAATATCAAAAGCTGCTAAATGTTAACATTATATTAAAGAACCCATGGCATATGTAAAACCTGCTTCTTTGACATGTGCCTAATATATATTGTACATATATTTCAACAATATTAACATTTCTTAAATATCTTAACAAAGCACTGTATATGTCCCTTTCAGTTTCAGAATGTATACCCAATGTTTACTTTTAAAGGAGCAAAGTTTACCCTTTGCTCTATAACTGTAAACAAAAAGTCACACATGCTCTGGAATGTCACTTGTCTTCTTGTTAAGATTGTTCTGACCCTCCTGGGCAGTTCCCTTATTCCTTTCCCACTTGTTACCTGGATCCATGGCCATCTGTCATTTTCTGCAGCTGTCCAGGCATTGATAAGTCCCTTTTTATTAAGACGTGCATAGTAGGGATACCATTTCTGCAGTCCGAAAAGGGCTCGGTGGGTAGATGAAGCTGTGATTTGCTGATTTGATATGATTCCACCTTCAATTCCCAATGGGCCTGAGCACTCTAGGAGCAAGTGAGAAAATAAATATATGTTGAATATTGGAAAAAAATTCATATCTTAAAAGTACCTATTAGATGCAAGATATTTTAAAATTATTTGCATGCATGACATCATACCATATAAGTCTCATCTATTTTGTAATCTACTATTTGCTACAATAAACAGTGCTTGTTCTTTGTGAAAAACCTGAATATGCACCCAAACTCAGTTGTTCAAACAGAACAAGAGACTACTAAGTTTTAAAATCAGGACAAATGGGTGTCAGGATTATATCCTTGCACCACATTTGTTTAATACCTTTGCTGTACAAATAATCAGAAAAAGTGGAGTATGTGATAAAGAATGTAGCACCAGGATGCAAATAAAATGTATTAACTACCTTTGATATATATATGATGTAAAATGCTTGTGGAATTTGAAGACATGAAGTATAGCTGATCAAAAGAAAAGTCTGCAGCACTCAGTAGGCTCATAGGTCTATGTAAACAAAATCCTTACAACTGGAACAATAGACTACATGATAAAGTGAAAGCAAAAAAGTTAAGTTATCCAAGATCTCATTTCACTTCAATCCACAATAAATGATCGTGGAAGGAGCAGTTTAGAAAACAAATGACTCACTAGACAAATATGCTTCATACAATCTCTTCAAAACGTTAAAGGGCACAGGTGTCATTTTGAGAATTAAGATGAGGCTTTCTCAAACCATTTTTTCAATTGCCTTATATGTATATTACATTAGTCCAGGTAGACTAGAGAAACAAATTCATAAACATGTATATGTATATAAATGAGGGGTTTATATACAAGAGGATTGAACATTGAGAAAGCAGCCCAACTCAGTTCAGTCCAAGTATATGTCTGATATTAGCCCATATGCCCAATACCAATCTATAGAGTCCTTTTCAGACTCAGGAAACACATGCCATGATGCTAAATGCAGAGAGACCTCAGGCCAGAGGGTAGAAAGCCTTTGGATCAAATGGTATTGCAAGCATCTCAGAACAGTCAGGGGCTCTGGCTTCTCCCGTTTCAGAGGTCTGATTGCATCCTTGTGGCTTGCCAGTCAGATCTCTCAGACAGCCAGCATTGTCAGTAGAAAGTCCCCAAGGGAGTGAACTGAGCGAGGTGGTGTCTCCCTCTTCAAGGAGGAATTACCGTATTTCCCAGAAGACTCAGGGGAAGGCCGTGCCCACACAAAGGTCTCATTATCCATCTCCAGATTGACAGGGTAGACTCCACCCTTACACTCTTAATCCTCAACCTGACTCCAGATCAGGGGACTGCCACAGATCACCCCTTTTCTATTTGACACTTTCATATAACTCTGTAACCATATATAGTTCTCAAAGAAACAACAATAAAATCATTTCTGTACCTAACAGGATAAAATTAAAATGCATACATTTCAACATGTGCCACCCTCATTTAAACATAATATTCTATAAGTGAACAAATGAAATATATCCTGTCTTACAGTTGCAGTTAGGTAAAACCCACACCTTAATCTTTTGAATATATATATATATATATATATATATATATTCCCCAATTTATGAGAGTTTTTTATTTAAAAAAATTTTTGTTGCTTATGAGAGTTTTTAAGGCAACCACTTTGTACCTTTATTGCCCCATTTTAGGTATCCAATTTCTATATTGCCCACTTATATCAACCCAGTGCTCTGAGGAAGCAATCATATTTTTTGATGTAAAGAATCTTCATTCCAGTTGGATGCTTTGCATCCATAAGCAAAGTGAAATCAGCATAGGCCATTCATAAAGTCTGCAGTAACACGCACTAATTCCCAGACTCAAATAACATCTCTTCATCTGATTGGGTTCTGGTCAACTCATTATGGGATCCCTCTTTTAGTCTCACCAGTGTTTCTGTTGGTCACCTTGCCTCAGACCATGGCCCCATCACAAATTCTCAATAAGCCTAACCCATTTGTGCTAGGTCATGAACTTCAGACCAGTCAGCCCACTCTCATCTTCTCCATTTTCTATGAAACAAGTCCACAGGTGCCAGTGGCCAAAATCAAACCATCTCTTTATTACTGAATTACTCCAATTTTCACTCAACAAGTAGATCCAAGTGGTCACCTAGCAAGCATTTCAGGCTACCATATGTTTCCTTTAACATTCAGTCCTAGAGAGGAGTTCTCTTCATGATTCCAGATTTTTCCAGCTGCTGGCACAAACCACTGGTTGAAAATTCTCAACTCCAAAGATATCCTTTTTGCCTTCCTTCTGTCAACCTTCCTCTTAGAATGCAAATCTCTTGGAATGCAAATATTCTGAATACTTCAAAACACTAGGTGGGGCTAATCTCTTCAGAGACTTCTTTCTAGGTGTGGCCTAAACCCACCTAAATATCAAATTAATGATGAAGGCAAGTTTACAAGCTCTCTTTTTCATACTTCCCCAAATAATTTCTTTCAATCACTATTTCAATAATAATAGAGGAAATCAGTATAAGCAATATAGAATCAGATACTAAAGCTTTTCTAAATTCTTATCTAAACTATTTTATTTATACAAAAATGTGGGATTAGGTATCAAACCACATCCAAGCTTTCTATCAGTCACTTTACCCTTCTGTCAGCCATTTTTCTTAAGCAGCATGGTTTCTGAGAAATTCACATGGCAATTTCCACCCCTCACCTCAAAATATACATTAACATTCATTTTTGCCATTTCATAAAGAATTAACCAAAGACAGCATCCAAAAACCTTAACTTCCCATATTTTTTCTTGAAAACAACCCAGTATACTGCACGGATATATCTGACTTCTGGGTAGCCAAAGAAGAAACACTTCTATGAAGCAGAGTTAAACAAATATCTACTCTCCATCATTATGATTTTTCTCCAGTACCCCACTCCCAAGGTATTATTCTGGGTAGACAAATTCTTAAACACATGTTTGTATATAAGGGACAGGTTTATACACAAGAGCAATTGAATATTTAGAAAGCATCACAACTCAGTTCCGTCTAAGTGCATATGTCTGATACTAGCCCATATGTCCGATACCAATCTATAAAGTCCTCTTCAGACTCATGAAACACATACAATGATGCTGAATGCTGCGGGAATCACAGGCCAGTGGGTAGATAGTTTTAGGATCAAGTGGTGTTGTTAGCATCTCACTGCTGGCAAGGGCCTCTCTGTGGTTTCTCCAGCTTCAGAGTTCTGGATGCATCCATGTAGCTTGTCAGTCGAGTCTCTCAGAGAGAGAGCATTGTCAGTAGAAAGTCTCCGAGGGAGTGAGCCAAGAGAAATTGTGTATGTTCATTTGTATGATTAATACTGTTCAAACTATGAAATCTGAGCTAGATAAACCCTTCAGAAATAGTAATTGGAGTAATGATTCCCAGAGGAAATGGGAAGAAAGGAGGGGGGGGGGCAATAGATAGCAATGATGGCTGTGGAACCACACTTAAGGAGAATGAATAAAAGAATTTCAGGTGAAAGGATACATTGGATGGTGTAAGATAGATATTCCTGGTTGGGGGGTGGGGAGTAGCATAGGGATAAAGGGGAGCTGATATCAAAGACTTCAAGAAGGAAGAAAATGTTTTGAAAATGATGATGGCAGCAATTGCACAAATATGTTTTATCTAACAAAATTATGGCTTATATTGATATCTGTAAGAGCTCCCAATAAAATTACTTAAAATAATACCCCAGACAACAGAAGAGCAGACAAACCTAGCTCAGAAAAAAAATAAATGTAGAATTCCCTCGAGAAGCAAGTGTGGCAAAATGTTGTCTCATGTACTTTGCACAAGTTTTCAGGAGAGACCAGTCTGTGGGAAACTATGCTTGGAAAAGTAGAGGGTCAGCAAAAAAGCAGGAGAATCTCCAGGAGATTGAATGGCTGCTTGTCAAAGGGCTCAGACATAACAGTCGGGAGCACGGCACAAGACCAAGCAATGTTTATCCCTGTTGGAAGCAGACTTTTCACAAATCAGGATGGATTCTGTAGCACCCAACACCAACAACCAAATAATAAAACTTAAATGACAGCAATGAAAGAATAGCTAACTCAACGGATATATTTGAGAGAAAAAAATAGGTTCCCTTTTTATAATTGGAAGTAAAATTCTGTCTGAACATCTTGCTAAAACATTATGTAGATACATAGTTAATGATTGAGTCATATAATTTATTTCCTAAAGTTTTGTTATAGCAAAATGAAAAGAACACTTCTGTCACATGCAGAGATCAACGCTGGTAATTATATCAATCAAACTTTGAAACCAATAAATTTTATTTTAAATTCTAATTTGAGAATTCACCACAATAAAGTGTTGATAAAGTGAAAATATGATTGAATTACTTAGCTTTCTTAATTTCATCAACACTGAAAATTTTCCAATTTATATATTAATAATAAATGGTCATCCTGCTATTAAGGATATTCAAATAGTTCATCAGAACTTCTGAAAAATATTACAGAATTATACAAAAATATAAGTATATAGAGATGATCTAGATCAGTGATTGCCATTGAGTGTGTTTTAGATATTTATTATCATCGAAGTTTAAATTTCATCAGTAATTACCTTTTGAGGTTAGTTGAGATTTAAAAAACGGAAATGAAAAGTTGAAAATCTGATTTAAAATATTTTAATGTGGCAATGTTTTCATTGGTAGCAAATTTATTTCCTATCAATTCATAAATATTTTTCTATTCTTGTTCTTTTCTCAGACAATATGTAGATCTATCCAGATTACTAGCATTTCTTTAATAACTTTGCTCACTCACTCAATGCCATCAATAATTCTAACTCATAGAAACCTTATGGAACTAGATAGAAATACCTTCCATAAATACCTTCTGAGTTTCTGAGACTATAAAACATAACGCATAATCTTTCTCCCACGAAGAAACTGGTGTTTTCAAACTTCTGACCTTGCTGTTAACAGTCTAACATGTGACCACTGTATCATGGGGGCTTCTTAATTTTCTAACACATTTTAAAGGATAAAATATATTAACAATTCATTATCATAAACAGACTTGTAAGATTAATTTATTTTAACAAAACCTGGATCACTTGATTGAAAATTAATACATTGTTCACCTGGTAAATAACAACCATGTAGACAACATTTTTTTTAATATGAGCTTCTCATTGCCACAGAGTTAATTCTGACTCATAGTGTTTCTATAGGACAAGGGAGAATTATGCCTGTGGGTTTCTGAGCCTGAGCCTCATTCTGGGAGTAGAAAACTTCACCTTTCTCCTATCAAGCAGTTGGGGATTTTGAACTAATGTTGTTAGCAGTCCAATGCATATCCTACTACGGCAATATGTTTATTAGAAAGTTTTAAAATTGTATGAAATCATTGCATTGAAAAGTCTTTCATTTTTAGAATTGTAGTAGGAGGAGCTAAAGATAAACCCGATTTCATATATAAAAATAACACTGAAAAAGCAAATGCTAATTTGTTGAATTTTTCTTTCCCAACTTCAGTAGCTTTACAGATTTTGCAAAAGTACTAAAAATCTTTCATGGTGACACGGTCTGGTTTGAAAGAACTGTGTAAGACTGGATTTTTAAGGATGCTGCCATTAAACTAGTCTCCAAGAGCTTTATCCTTGAGATGTGGAATGTTTAGGTAGCAAAATGGTGCAGGCAGGAAGCCATTAATTGTAGGACATTTACTGTAGGGCACTGCATGGACTGACAGAGCTGGAGAGGCAGTCTAGATGAATTAAACTGCATGATAGCCTTCAAAAGGACTCAACGCAATTTAGTGTGCCACTGAAGACCTTTTCCCTCAACGGGACATTCTCACAGAATTTGTAACCATTTCAAAAGAGAGGTTATGCCTCAACCCACACAATTGAGAAAGTCTATTCCAGCAGTCCCTTAACCTTCCAACCTCCCCTTATTAGCTACCGTACCAGCAAGGAACCAGATTGCAAACTCTTTCTTGAACTAATGAGCCAAATAACAAGGAGCAGAGTTTGAAAATATATTAGCAAAATTGGCTCTTCTATGAGGCCAATCCAAGGCTAAAAGTCTTTATCCTGTCCTCATTAGTCATACAGACTCAATCATTCAAATATCATAATGCAATAATAGCACATAGCCTATTTTTGATATGTTGGTATGTAAGCACGTATGTGAGCATATATAAAATGAGTATATATATTTCATATTCAGATAATTTTACAGTTTGCAAAACATTTTCACATGAGTTAACTCATTGTTGTGATATGAGTTTCACACATTTTTCTCTATCCTTAACTCCATATGTTTTTATAAATAAATTTTACAGTCATTCATAAATTGTATGTAATCCAAAAGGCCCAGTGTGGATGCCTGTCAATGAAATATGGGTCTAGGATGAATCAGCTTAATTCCTGACTGATTAATGAACCATCATCAAAATATGACAAAAGGTTAAGGATTGTGTATCGCAAATGCTTAAGAACTTGACCGCTCACAAAGAAAGCACTCAAGAAGAAAGGTCTGTAATGAGCGTCCGTATTAGCACAGCCTTCAAAACCCTATGGAGTGTTGTTCTGCTCTCTACCACGGGATTACATGTGCTGGAATCAATTCCATGGCAACTGGCTTGGTTTGGTATTTTGAAGGAATAAAATTTAAAGCTGTGTTTACCTTTGTAACTATAAATTGTCCTGATAATTACTGCTGCTGATAATAAAATGATTTAAAGCTAGGCATAAGATATTACTGCATAGTTAAGAAATCAGGGAAGCTGTGTGACAGGGTTGTAGCCTTTCACCATGCTTGCACAAACAATATGCTGAGCCAATCACTAGAGAAGCTAGATTCTATGAGGATGAATTCAGCATCAGGATTGGAGAAAGGCTTATTAACAACCTGCCATATGCAGATGAGACAGCTTCACTTGCTGAAAGTGAGCAGGATAAGAATTGTTTGCTGATGAAGATCCAGATTTGCAGCCTTCAGCATGATTATGACTCACTATAAAGAGATTCAAAATCCTCACATTTATACTGTGGTAGTTATACAATCACTTGTCAATTTGAGAGGATTATGAGTACAGGGGTAGAGGCTGGTCTGTCGATCAAGGTATAACCAATGAGGCCCCGGTTTGAACATTCCCTTCCCTTGAGAATTCTGGGAATGCCTGTATTTTCCTCGCTGTCTCCTTGTGAGACATCCCTGTGGAGAACCAACATGGACCTACTCTCATGCAGCCAGAACCATGAACCTGGAGAAGCCACTTAGAGACCCTTACCAGAGTTGACATGCTCACAAAAGCTCTGGATCCTTTTTTACCCACTGGCCCATGACCATCCTGCATTCAGCATCATTGTATGTGTTTCATGAATCTGAAGAGGAGTTCATAGATGGTATCAGACATATGGACTAATATCAGAATTTTGAGCTTGGACTGGATGGGATTGGAATGCTTTCTTAATTTACGTAGACCCTTTATGGATTTGTTTCTATAGTCTACCCAAATTAACACATATACCAATATGTAAAATCATTATAAATGGAGAAAAATTTGAAGTTGTCAAGGAAATTGTCTTACTTCTATCCGCAATAAATACTCATGGAAGCAGCACTCAAGAAACCAAAAGACATTATATAAATCTGCTTCACAAGACCTCTTTCATGTATTCAAAAATAAGATCATACTTTGAGAATGAAAGTATACCTGATCCAAGACATGGTACTTTCCTTTGCTTCATATGCATGTAAAAGTGGACAATGAATAAGGAAAACCAAAGAAGAAATGATACATTTGAATTGTGGTGATGGAGAAGATTATTGAAAGTGCCATGAACTGCTAAAGGAAAAACTGATATGTCTTAGAAGAAGTATGGCCAGAGTCCTTTTTAGGGGTCAGGATAATAATATTCAATCTTACCTATTGTGTTCGTCTGGGTAGACTAGAGAAACAAATTCATAATTACACATATGCATATAAGATAGTTTTATATAAAGGGTAATTATAGATTAAGAAAACATTCCAGTCCAGTTGAAATCAAGTCCATAAATCTGTTATGAGTCTATATGTAGGACAGCAATCTACAAAACCCTCTTCAGACTCAGAAAACACATAAAATGATGCCACACACAGGATGATCACAAGCCAGTGGATAGAAAGTCTTTGGGTCTGGTGGTGTTGTAAGCTTCTCAGCACTGACAGAATTCTCCACGTGGCTTCTCTAGGTCCAAGTCTTTTCTGCATCAGGGAAGGTCTATGTGGCTTCTCCTCAGGGATATCTCACAGGGACCCAATATTGTCAGTCCAGACTCTCGGGCATTGAGTGTTGTCAGTAGAAAGTGAACTAAAAGAGATAGTGGCTCCTTCCTCCAAGAAGGAATGACCACATTACTCAGAGTTCTCAGGAGAAGGCCTGGCCATACAGAAGTCTCATTGGTTCTCTTCAGATTGACAGGCTAGCTCCACCCCTCCACTCTTAATCCTCAACTCCACACCAGGTTAGATGACTACCGCATTGTCAGAAGAATCTAGTCCCCAGAGAAGAGCACTCTGGTTGTTAACATGAAGGGGCAGTAAAAAGGAGGAAGGCCCTCAGTGATGAGTTGTCACTGTGGTTGCAACAATCAGCTTCGACATAGAGACAGTTCTAAAGATGGTGCAAGACAGTGCGCACCATAGGATTGGTGCATAGGATTGCTGTAGTTAGGAACTGACTTGATGACACCTAACAACAACAATTAATAATCACAATGTGCCAGGTACTGCAGGTCACTCATATGTTTCTCTATAAAATACAAAACCGATGCAATAATCTTGGCTTTTTATTCTCCTTGGAGCACACCCTGATGTTTTTCTAAAGCTTTATCCTTGATGCTTATAGTGGTTTGTACACACAAAAAGCTGCATTCATATTGATGAAAGTTATTTATTTCATGTACAGTGAACTAGTAAGCAATCCACGACTTATGCTTCATTTCACAATGCAAAGTTGTCACAGCGTTTCTTCACTCATTATTTGGGCCACGATCAAATGGATAGCATTACAATAAAAGGCCCCAAATCCAATTTCCTTTTGACTGCACTATCCACTTCCTTAGTGTCCTATTAAAACCAAGATATAAAAACTAATGAAAGTGTAGCAGTTCAGAACACCAATGATTATACACCTAAGATGAGGTGACTCTCAGCAATTACTAAATACCATGCCTTTAAAGAAGAAAAAAAGGGCTATGGACATTATGATAAATAGCTGATAAGAAGACATATGAAGTCATACTGTATATTCAATTCCCATTAAATGAGTACTTTGAAAGTAATGAACACACCCACATGTGTTTCTTGCATGACCTTAAGAGCACCAAGTCAAGGTAAAGAGGATATCACAGCTATTTTATAAATTCAGAATCTTGTGAGCAATTAAGTTACATCTATAAATTATGAGGCTAGACTATGAGCCACATTACAATGTATTTTTATCTATTAAAGGAATTCTGTCAATTTTACCTTGTCCTGCCAGGAGGAACATATGCAAAATTCCACCAAAAAGCTTCAGATTCTGTGCTTCTCCCGAGGATTTCTGCTAAGGAACCACTCACCCTGAATCCCCAAAGGGGAGGAAAAATATCACCAAAGGAGAGGAAAAATAATCTGTGAGCTGATGGTTCTATTCCTCTTCATCCTCCCCAAACTAACACTGCAGAGGACACTAACACTTCTATTCCAACCATTTTGGGTGGGAAAGCTGAGTCAGAACTTGAGTGGGGACTGAGAGTGTTACAACCAGCTCACTGCATCCCAGTTGGATAGGGCATATTCAGATTATCTATAAGTTTGCTCACAGCATCTGGCAGGTATGCATAGGGATTGGATTGGGTCAGCACACCGGGGGCGGGGAGAACCTCAGTGGGGGTGGGAGTGATGGGGATGTAGAATTAAATGGTCTTGAGTATGGGGAAAATCAGCATGGCAGAGCTTGAGCATTTTTCCATGGCTCAGGACTCAAAGTAGTATCACCTGCCAGCTCACTGGTCCACACTCAAATAGAATCTGGCCCCGGTCCTAACACACCAGGTCAGTGAAAACAGCTCAGGTGGGTGTGTAGAGTGTTTCAGATATTTTCTTAGTTTCTTCATTTTGTTGGTTTCATGGGTGTTGCCTAGCTGTCCCTGGGGACTGGGAATCAATCTTGAAACAAGAATGTTGACTAAGTAATATTTAATTGTTTTCTGTTTGACTCCTGTTAGGAATAGGGTAGTGTTAAATTGCCTGGGAACTCTTGACTGTCCAGCATCTAGAATACGTGTGTGGGGATTGTTTTGTGCATAGAGACAAATATTTTGTAAAAACCAACAGTGTCATGTCTCAAAAGCAAACAACAATCTCTTTCGCATCTGGAAACAGGAGAAAATTGCTCAATTAACTAAAATACATACAGCATTGGAACCAGATAAGTTCTTGTTAAAGGAGAAAAGTTTAAATATTCACTTGAAACACTGTTATGATCTTCAACTCCTTTAAATGTTGGGGATAGAAATACAGAAGAAGAAGGAAGAGAAAGAGAAGAAGGGGGAGGAGAAGGAAGAGGAAAGAGACAGAGAGAACATATAGGAACTTAAGAGAGCACTACAAGATTGATCAAACAAAATAAATAAAAAACTAGAAATAATTAAACAATTCCAAATGAAAATTCAAATGGCAATATTAGAACTAGGTAACAGTTTGAAATAATGCAATGGAAAGCCTTTAACAGTGGAATCAAGAATCAGTCATCTTGAAGACAAATTTCTTGAGATCAAGCTATAAAAAAGTCCACAAAAGCTGAAGAAAATGTAACAATTCTGAGATAGCATTTTCAAAAGACAAAGTTTATGTTGATAAAGATTCCAGAACAGAAATAAGAAATATTAAACCCTGAGAAAATAGTGAAAGAAGCATTAAAAAGTGATTTCCCTTATATTATGACAACTTACAATAACTATTCAAGAAGCTTACAGAGTCCCAAACAGAACTGATTCCAAAAGAAAATTACTATGAATTATCATAATCCAATTCTCTAATATTAAAGAAAAGAAAGTGATCCTTAGAACAACACAAAATAAAAGAATAATCACATATAAAGTCTAACAGATTAGGATAACTACTTTTTATAAATTGAAACCATGCAAGCAAGCAAAGAATGGGTTGATATATAAAAACTTTTGAAAGTAAAACATTGCCAATCAAAATCCCATAGCCAGCAAAATCACCTCTCAAATATGAGAGAGATATAAGCTTTTCCTATAAGGAAAAACTAAAATAATTAAAATAAAATACTACCTTTACAAAAATATTAAAAGAATTTTTGGATAGAGAATCAATAACAATAACATAGAATAACTTCTAATTCCAAACAAGACATTGTTATGGAGAAATTAATATAGTTATGTAATCTACAAACTAAAGCAGAACTAAATGAACCCAAATAAATGATCATAGAGAACATTCCATCATTTCAGATAATAAACAAACAATCAGAAGAAACAGCATATAATTAATAGTCCAATTCTTGGTCATTTATAAAGGACAATAAACTACTTTGCATTTGGTAAAACAAACAAACAAACACTCCTCAAAAAGACAATTAAAATCTTAATAAAACAAAAATGAGGAAAATCAAATGATCCTGGTAAAAAATAGTCCAAAAGCAAAAGCAAAAAAAAAAAAAAAAAGACAGGGCTGAGCCCCGGTGGCGTAGTGGTTGCGTGTGGGACTGCAGCCCACTAGGATGGAGGTTCGATTCCAGATCCACGGAGCAAAGGCTGGGCCTCCTACTCCCACCACCTGAGGGCAATGATGCCCCCCACACACACACACAAAAAAAAAAGAAAGACAGTGTTGACATGAAAATCTATAAACAAAAATAATGCAGCACAACAAATTATCATGTACAATTAAACCATTATCACTATAAAAGTATATCAAAATGACAATAATAAACAATACCTATCAATAACAGCATTGAATGTAAATGGGTTGAACTCACCAATTAAGAGAAAAGAGTAACCAAATAGTTACGAAAACACAAGCCTTTAATATGCTGCTGACAAGAAACACATTTTAAATATAAAGGAATTAAGCATTCCTATTTGAACAATTAAACATCAAAGGAATGAAAAAATATATCATGCTAGTAACAGTTTGAAGAAATCAAGAGTAGCAAAATTAAATTTTTACAAAATAGATATTAAAGTAAATATGAGAGACATAGTGAGAGACAAAGAAGGTCATTATACAATCATGAAAGCTGCAATTGAATAAGAAACTATAACCATAATGCATACATATGCAACCAAATGACAGCCTTTCAAACTATATTAATCAAATTCTTATAGCAATTAAGGGTCAAAATCTTAATACAATAATACTGGGAGACATTAACACATTACTTTTAAGCATATATGGATCAAGTGGAAAGATACTCGACAAAGTTACAGAAGAATTACACAATTCCATTAATCGACTAGATTTGTTGGACATATACAGAACACTTCATCCAACAAAAATACATAGAGTTGTTCCTAGTGCACATGAATTTTGCTCTATCAATAATTGCACATATCAAAAGAGAACAAAGAATTAAAATAGACACCATAACACATGATCTACCATTCTAGAAACAAGTCCACCAAAAAAAAAAAAACTGCTCAGGCAATAGCCAAAAAGAAATAATGAAGATTAGAACAGAAATAACTGAATCAGAAAAAAAAAATTCAACAAGACAAGAAGTTGTTTCCTCAAATGGATTGACAAAGTGAATAGACCACTGACAAACCTAACAAATGAAAATAGAAAATGAAAATATTATGAATAATAAGTAAAATGCATGACATTATAACAGAAGAAACTGATAAAAATAATCACAGAAAGTAGTTAAAAATTGTATTCCAACAAATTTGAAAATCTAGAAAAAAGAGATGCATTTCTTGAAACACATTACCTATGTAATAAATATTTACCTAAACTGATGTAGAAAATCTCTACAAATCTTCAACACCAGAAGTAGATTTGTTCATCAAAAAAATCTCCAATATCAAAAGACTTAGTCCAGTTCACTGGTTTTCAACCTGCTGAGCATAACCCCTTTGGAAGTTGAACAATCCTTTCACAGGGGTTGTCTAACATATCCTGCATATCAGGTATTTTCATTACAACTCATAATACTTGCAAACTTACAGTAGCACTGGAAATAATTTTATGGTTGGGGATCACCACAACATGAGCAACTGTATTAAAGGGTCATGGCATTAGGGAAGTTGAGAACCACTGATCCAGATCATTTTACTGAGGAATTCTACCAAGCATTTAGAGAAGAGTTAATACCAATCCCACATGAGTTAGGGTTGGTATAGAAAATAACAATATACTACCAAACTTATTTTATGGAGCAAATATAACCTGAAAGACTAAGGCAGACAAAGAATTCACCAGAATTGAGAATGACTGATCAATTCACTGCTGATGAATATGTGTGTGTGAGTGTGTATAAATTAAAAAAGGATATGGATAGTGGGAGAATAAGGTACAAAATAAGCCATGGGGATAGTGATGTCTTCAGAAGACATCACTGAAGATCCATCATGGGAAAGTGGCAGGTCTGCTCAGAACACACGGAAGCAAATAAGAGAAACAAACAGAGAGCATATGCCCAAACTGCAACACTTCTTCTTGAAGCAGCCAAGGCACAGAGGGAACTGTACAGCTGGCTCCACCAGGAGACATGACATTTCCTCACTGACCCACAGCACTGCAAGGGATAGCACTGGAGACACAGTCCAGTAATCATGCCTAGTCTGACTCCCTACCCTCCCCCACCCCATTGGGGCAAAACACAAAGGGAGAACAAGAGCAACTAGGGTAGCAAAGCAGCAAACTCCCTGAGGAATCCCCCCAGTAGCCTTCAGAACCATAGGATAGGGCTTGCCATCTCATCATATTTGATTAGAAAATGTGACTTAAGGGCCAACAGACAGACCTGTAACTATTATAGGCCTTTTTTTACACTTCTTCTTTTCTTTTTTTTTTCATGTCTGTCTTTATAAGATAGGCAAGATAAACAAATAATCCAAGGAGAAAACAACAAGACAGATAATTCTGGGGAGACAGGAAAGGGAAGGTCAGGGAAAGGAAGAAGGAAGCCAACAAAACCAGGGAGAAGGGAACAAGAAGAGATCTAAAATACATGGCAAAGAGGGCATAGAATGCCTGGTGGGGTTTGAGCAAATATAACGTAGCCCAGATGAAGTACAGATTGCTGAATGAAGGTCAAACATAACAGTGAGACAGGAGAAAAGTAAAAGGAAATAGAGGAAAGAATTAGGAGGCAAAAGACATTTATAAAGGTATAAATATAAGCATTTACATATGTAAATATCTTAATATATAATGATAGGGCTACAGGCTTATGTACATATATTTATTTGTTACATTTTAAGGAAGCAGACAGACATTGAATTTTTACTCAAGTACTTCCTCAATGCAAGAACACTTTATTCTAATAACTTGGCATTCTGTGATGCTCAATTTCCTGACACTATCACTCAAGACAAAATGGGTGCATAAGCAAATGGAGGGAAGAATACTGATGGTGCCCAGCTATTACAAGGGATAGCACATGGGGTCTTAAAGGTTTGAAGTTCAACAAGTGGCCATCTGGCATGGAAGCAACAAAGTCCATATGGAAGAAAAATACTAGTCCATATGATCATGAGGTGTCAACATGATCAGGTATCAGACATCAGAAGATCCCAAACAATCATAATGGTGAGAAGGACAAGGGTTTGAGTGGAGGCCCAAAGCCCATCTATCGTCAATTGGAAATCTCCTCACAGAACAGTCATAAGGAAGGGATAAGTTAGCCAGAGTGCGGTATCGCAACTATGAAACACACAACATTCCTTGAGTTCTATAATGCTGCCTCCTGCCCATTATTATGACCTTGGGTCTTCCTTATAAATCTGGTTAGACCAGAGTGTGAACATAGTTACAGAGAGGAGCGCTCTGCAAACAGAATCCATGACAGATAAACAGCCCAGGAAAAGAAATAATAATTTATAATTTAACAAGGGCTCACAAGGGTTGATGGGTGAGGCAGGAAAGAAAGAGGAGCTGATAACAAGGGCTTGAGTAGAAAGAAAATGTTTTGAAATTGATGAGAGCAACATATGTACAAATGTGCTTGGTAGAATTGATGTACAAATTGTTTTAAGAACTTTAAGACCTCACAATAAAACAATTTATAAAACAAAACAAGAAAACTACCATGGAATGCTAAAAGGAAAAGAAATCAACAAAATTTTAGCCAACAGTATTCCATAAAGCAGCACTCCAAAAACCATAATCAAATGAGGTATGCAGCAATGATTAAATATTAGCAAAACAGTGTAATCCAGCAATAAACTAAATTATAGAAAAGAACCCTGAGATTAAATCCATCTTTCAGAAAAGGGAGTTGATAGAGTTTAACATCCACTTTTGACAAAAACATGCAATAAATAGGAGGAATTGAAGAGAAATTCTTCAACATAGTAAAAACCCTATATGTGTTATAGCTTCTCATTGGAGAGAAGTTGTCTAGACTCACACTTAATGGAGAGAAACTGAAAGTATTCAAACATGAACCAGTTAGGGTTGCCCATTAACAGCACTCCTATTTAATACAGTCTTGAAAGTCTTAGCTTGGCTACATGACTTTGAAAAATATCAAAACATCCACAATGCTACAGAACAAACCCAATTCTCTTTATTCAAATCATATGATCCAGGATAGTGAAACACCCAGTGATTCAATTAAAAATTTGCTGGAATGGACTGAAAAATTTGACAGTGTACCAGTCTATAAATCAACATACAGAAATCAGTTGGAATCTTCCATTTTAAAGAATATGACAGTGAAAAGGGGATGTCAAAAGAACAATATCATTTACATACAATAATTACTCAAAAGAAAAAAATATGTAGGAATAATCTTATTAGAGAAATAAAAGACTTAAAAAAACACATACAAAAAACACTTCTCCAAGAAATCAAGAGAAACAAATGGAGAAGCATTCCATGCTACTGGATAGGAAGACTAAAGATAATGATAAATATCAAAAAACACAAAAGTCACTTCATAAATTCAATGCAATTTTTATCTAAATCTTATCACAATTTTTCAAAGAAATGGAAAAATTAACATTATATAGAAAGGAAAACAACCCAGGATATACAAAACATTATTAAAATAAAAAAGTTTCTCTGAAACTTCAAAACCTATTATACAGTCATGGCAATCAAAACGGCATGGTATTGATATAGAAATAGACATATAGACCAATGGATTAACATTGAGAACCCTGAAATACAACCAAACACCTACTGGCATCTGATGTCTGATAAAGGAATGACATGCATAAAGTGGGGAAAAGACAGTCTTTGTGATATACAATGTTAGGAATATTAGGTCTCTACTTCTGAAGACTGAAACAGGTACCATCACACTTGTACAAAATGAACTAAAAATGGATTAAATAACTAAATCCAAGATTCAAAAAGATCATAACTGACAAAATTGAACAAACTTAAGGCCCCCAATAGAAGGCATAAATATGTTACCTAACATAACACTAAAATACTCTCATTATAGAAGATAAAATAGAGAACTAAAACTTTCTGAAAGTAGGGTATTTATGCATATCAAGACTTCTTCAAAAGAATGAAAGAATACACAGATTTTGAAATAATTTTTAGCACAATTTTATCAGATAAATATCTAATTTTAAAATGTATGTAAAACTACAATACCTTAATAAGAGAAGTACATATAACCCAATCAAACATTGGGCAAAGACATAAATAGAAAATTTCCTGAAGATTTCCAAATGACTAACAATCATAAGAAGAAATGTTCATGTTCATTAGCCATAAGAGGAACAAATTTTTAAAAGGAGATACTATCTCACACTTACACTCTTAGGAATAAGAAAGACAAAACCAAAAACTTATAAATGCTGAAGAGGATATGCAGCTACTGGAGTGCTCACGCAATGCTTGTGGGATTGTAGAATGGTTATGTGTATGGTGCTTCCTTAAACAAATGCAAATACAAATAACTTATGAAACTGCAATCTCTCCTCTTGGGACATACACAAAAGAAATAAAAAACGAATCACAAGCAGACGTATGCAAAGCCATGCTTATTGCAGCGATTTCTTTAATAGCAAAAAGATGGAGATAATAAAAGACCTGGCTTTAGAGGAATGGGTGAACAAACTCTTGTACATTACAACAATGAAACATTGCGAGTCTGTCAGACGTCTTGGGTATTGACACAATGAGAGAATATTATTGTAAGCAAAGTTAGTCAATTTCATACAGAAAAATATTTATGAGACAGTTATTATGCAGGGAAAACAAAGGTGATTTCACAGGAAAGGGTGAGACTTTTCTAAAGACAGGAAATATCAGGAGTGGGGAAAGAACAGGAAGGTATGAAGAGGAGAGAGGGAAAGGAACAAAAGCAAGCCCTCCCCCCACAATTATGTGGAGGTTTAATGGGATAATGTCAATGATAGAAGATCGGCTGTGCACCTACCAAGAACGTATTTTTCTTTTTATATATTACATACCACAAACAAAAGGGAAATTATATATATATACATATTTAAATTTCTTTAAAATTTTTTTCAATAATTTTATTGGGGACTCTTACAGCTCTTATAACATTCAATACATCATTTATATCAAACATATTTATACACATGTTGCCATCTTCATTTCCAAATAATTTCTACTTGAGCCTTTCGTATAAGCTCCTTTCCCCCCCTTCTTTTTTTTCTTTTATTTATTTTATTGAGTGCTCATACAACTGCCATCATGATCAATACATACATCAGTTGTATGCAGACCACAATTGCACACTTGTCATTATCACTCTCAAAACATCCTCCCTCCACTTAGGCCCCCAGTACCAGCTCCCCATATTTCCCTCCTCACAACCTTTCCCCCATGAACCCTTAATAATTTACAAATTGTTATTACTTTTTCATATCATACACTGTCCAATGTGTCTCTTCACCCACTTCTAAGTTGTTTGCACCCTAGAGAGGAGGTTATTTGTAAATAAATCCCTGAAATTGGTTCCCCCTTTCTATTACACCATCCCTCCACACCTTTCTATTCAATCATCCCTCCACCTCTTTCTACTTTACCATCTCTCTACTCTCCTGGTATCACCACTCCCAACATTGGTCCTGAGGGATCATCTATCCTAATTCCCCATGTTTCTGACTCCAGTGTACATCCTCCAGTCCAGTTGCATTTGTCAGGTAGAATTGGGATCATGATAGTGGGTGAGAGAAAGCATTTGAGAACTAGAGAAAAGATACATAGTTCATTGTTACTACACTGTACCTTGACTGGCTCATCTCCTCCATGCAACCCTTCTGTATGGGGATATCACTTCACATATCGAAGGGGTTGGGGTCTCCAATCTGTACTCCCCCTCATTTATAATGATATAATTTTTAGTTCTTTGATGCCTGATGCCTCTTGGTCACACAGGCTGGTGTGCTTTTTCCATGGGGGCTTTGTTGCTTCTGAGCTGGATAACAGCTTATTTATTTTCAAGCCTCTAAGACCCCAGATGCTATATCTTTTGATAGCTGAGCACCATCAGCTTTGTCCATCACATTTGTTTATGCACACATTTGCCATCAATGACGATATCAGGATGGTAAGTATGCAATGTTATGATTTTTAGTTCTTGAAGCCTGGTAACTGATCCCTTTGACACCTCATGGTCCCACAAGCTGGTGTGCTCTTTCCATGTGAGCTTTGTTGCTTCTGAGAAAGATGGCTGCTTGTTTAAATTTCTAAAAGAGGAGATAGGGGGGGTTGTCACACTCTTAAAACCTCTCCTGATTCCTCGGCCTGGGGCTTAACTATTGGTCTCAGTGGCTATAAAAGAATATGAAGAGTTATAACTGAAAAAAAGATAAAACCTGTCTTGGACTCTTTTGTGACATATAAGTTAGTTTCAAAGAAAAAAGAAAATAAATAGAAAAATGTAACTGGGTAGGGAAATTCATAAGTAACATTTTAATATTTTACTTGTATGGTCTGCTTCTAAGATAAAGACTTGCCTTGCTGTGCAGTCTCTCAAGGGTGCACAGATCTGACATCACATTTTAGAATAGATAGAGTATTTACATTTTTGTTTATATGCCTAGTGAGGACAGAGGCTGCTTCTTTTTTCATGAAAAACAAGAAAGTAAGAGTGGAGGAGGTAGCTTTTCTTTCAACTAGCTGCCACACAACTATTTCTGAAATTACCAGATCTTTTTGAAATTGTCTATTGCTACCACTGTGGTGAGGACAGTGTCTATTCCATCAGTTTTGAGTTATGGAACTTGGTACAGTAGTAGAATATAAAGAAGTGGGATGTGGTAGTAGAATGGCAGTCGAACATAGTTTTCTTCATTTTCTAGCTGTTAGATCTATGTATATATATCTTTGAAATTGTACTTGCTTTTGTCAGGTTTAGTGACAATCTTAAATTAGTAAGTCCAGTCTTCACTGACTACTGTGGGTTCTTTGCCATCATTTGCAGGGTCAGTTAAAACAACCTCATTGCCTGAATTGTCTGAGTGGCTTGGAAGTGCTTTTGACCTAAGGTCCTGCTGTGCAGATTCTCACTGAGCAAGCGAGTGATGTCACCTGGCATGTTAAACAAGAGCAGCTGGGCCAGCTGGGGCCAAGCCCCAAGTGACCTCCATGGAGCAACTTCTTTGCAAAGTCGGATGTGAATAAAATTGCTTCAGAGTGAAGTCCTTCTCATTCTGCAAACTCATTCTCTGGAGTGTGGCAAAGAATTGCGTCTGCATTTTATTGATCTTGCAGCTGACAAGTGAGCAGTGCCTCAAGATGTCTCACATCTTGTTCCTGAGTGTGCTGATTAAGCCTTTCAAATGAGTGAGATGCACAGCTGAATCCATAACAGGGATGTACTGCTTTCATTTGCTCTATCTTGATATCCAGACAGCTTCAGAATGAAAGGATTTCAAATTAAAGCCATGTAAGAAACAAATCTTCTTTAAACATCCTGGTTCTCTCTTTCTCTGAGAATCACCTCTTCTTACAGGAGCATGTATCTTGGCTGTGCTTAGCATCACATGAGAATTGTGCTGAATACAAGTACTGGTTAATGGATTATTGTTGACCTCCAGAACTGCAGAAATTAGTGCTGATGCAAGCCTAAGCTCCCCTCTGTGCCGCTTGGACCTCAGCCTTTTCATTATTCCTACTGTTTGCTTTATTTAAAAGCATTGTCTTCACACCAGGCTTGAAATTGGTGAAGGAGGGGTGCAGCCATCAGGTCCCATGCTGCATTGTCATAGTTAATAGGTATCCTGAATTCACCCAAGCACACCCACCACCCTGAGTCTTGTCACCAAAGCCCCTACACATTTTCTTTGCTTTCTCTTGAAACTATAAAGCAGTGATGGGGGGCAGGTGTATATCATGCTTTCTGGAATGTGGAGAGTATGTTGAAGAAAAGCTGACCTCAGCCATAGGACTAGGATGTGCTGATTTGGCCCGAGGTTCTGAGGATGAGAGCACAGGTTTCCAGACAGTAAGCGAGCTGTGAAAACAAACATGCAGCATTCCCTTTACACAGCTGTTTACCTGTTCCTGGAGAGCACCTTTGGTGTTGGAGTCTGGGTATAGCACTGGGAATAATAACTTTAAAATAACTTTCAGAGGAAATCCTCTAGAATAAGCTTTGTTCCTCACCTAGCCTCTAAATGCATCTTTGTGTTACAGCACAAGCTTCACATTTGGTCGATGTAATCTAAGGTTGACAAACCACTGATTGCATAGTCATCCAAGAAGCCTTTGCAAATATCAGTTAAGTTAACTGGACTCACACTTATAAGGAATGTTTATCTAAGAGAAAACGTTTATTTATAAACAGACTATGCAGGAATAGAGCCAACTCAATGCCACCTAACAATGATATGCTCTATTCTATTCTTTCTCCAAACAAAGGGTAAATACAAAATCTAGTACACGAGGAAATAGCAACTATCTGTGTGTATTTCTTAACTTAGATAATAAACCACTTAAAGTTAGTATCCATATGTTTTACTTTAATAGCCTCAAGGAAATCCACATCTCAATATCATGGGTTAAAGTAAATTAAATTAAAAATATCTCTTTTGAATTACTTCTTTTCTTGAGTTGAATTAATTTCTAGCTAACCATAGTATCACTCTAAGGGTTCCACATACTTGGTGAATATTAAAATAAGAAATACTTTCTTGGTATGCTGGAATATTTGAAAATGTGTAAGAGTCAACTCTGGTGAACAGGAGTACTTTCATTTTCAGAATAACAATAGCGTTTGTAAATTTGCGCATTCAATTATCAGCCATATTCAGAGAGACCAGTCCCTAAAGAAGGACATTATACTTAGTGTGATAGGTACGCTTGTTGTGCCAACATGGCCAATGAACATGTGTGAGATTCATTGAAGGGTGGAGACATAAAAGCCTCGCCTTTCTTGGTCTTTGATCACTGGACTAGTGTGCAGCTGCCTTCCTTGTTCTGTGCCTCCATTTGCCAGCTCCACTACCTGAGGGACACCTGACCTGTGGACTGTGGTGCTGCAAATTGAGCTTCCTTCAAATCCTGCTTCACCACACTACTGAGAGAAACATCTCTTGAGCCAGGGACTGTCAGACGCTGTCATCCAGCTGATTGTTGGTGACCTGCCTTGCTGTTTGCTGTCAGTGGTCGGCCTGAATTGCTCATCAAAGGATGACCCAATGGTCCTCAAGACTTGAAGGACTGCCAGTGTATTAGTTGTCTCACAGAAGTGAGTTACACTGGGCCATTTATGCTGCTTTATAGAGTAATTAACTGTCTATTTAACTGCCACACTTAGCAATGTGGCAGGACAGTGAAAGAGAGGAAGGCCGTCTACGAAACGGATTGACACAGCAGACGCAACAATCAGATCAAGCATAAGAACCATTGTGAGAATGGTTCAGGACTGGGAAGCTTTTTGTTCTGTTGGACATAGGGTTTCTCTGAGTCAGAACGGGCTAAATGAAATCAAACAGCAATGGCATTATTATTTAACCAAACATAGTTGTATGTTTCTCCATATTGCAAGTTACCCCAAGTCTATTGTGATAATTTATCAGTTTAAATGCAGAGAAAAAATAATCCCAGTAATCAGCTAAACTGTCTTAGGAGATTGTGCATGAACATTTCTGACATCTGCTGTGTGTGTGTGTGTGCGTGTGTGTTGAAGAGTGGTCATTTCATTTCAGTCGGAGGCCAGCGTACTCCAGGAGGGAGCCTTGGTAGCATAGATGGACGTGCATTAGACCGCTAACCACAAAGTCCAGAGTTTGAACCCACCAGCCATTCTGCAGATGAAAGATGAGGCTTTCTGCTTATATAGAGATTTATGGCTTCAGAAACTCTAAAAAGTAGTACTGTTCTACCCTATAGGGATGTCATGGGCCCAAATGGAATCAGTTGTACTGAGTTTTCTAGTATTGAAATCCTAAAAGTATAAATGAGATAACTCACAAAATCCATTAAAATCTAGTAAGATTAGCATCCTAACAAATTAAGCAGAATTACTTTATGACAATCAAGGAGCCCTGGTGGCATCATAGTTACACTTTGGTCTGCGATACATAAGGTCCGCAGTTTGAAACCATCAGAAAGTTGTGGTTTTCTGTTTCCGTAAATTGTCACAGTCTTGGGAAAATCACAGGGTAATTCTAAGCTGTCCTATAATGTCATTATGTGTCGGTATCTATTTGATGGCAGATGGCAGCGAGTTTGGTACGACAATAGAAGAATACATTTTAGTTTGTTAAAGTTGCAATTTTTTTTTTAAGAAGAGCATATGGGTGTTTCAAGCATTGAATGTATTTTTGTAGCCCGGCAAGATTTCAGTAACTTGTATTCAAGATTTCACTTAACATGCACACTTCATTTTCGACCAACTATAAAGATAACTACATGGTCTGAAGAAACATTTGCCTCAAAAGTAAAAAGCCTGACATTCAAAAACCTGCAAATGTACATCGATTCTTGCCTTCTTAAAAAAAGGTACATTTACAAACAGAAGAGTTAAAAAAGGGAGTGAAATACTAAAGCAAAATGCTAAAGGTGGGAACCAATTGCTTCCAGAAACTTGCATCAAATACCAGATAATTACTCAACAGCTGCTATGCACAGGGGATATTCCAATGATCTTATATTATTTACAGCTTGTAATATTTGGGTATAAATACATATCAGGATAAGTGTTACATGGCACTGCCTCTGGTGTCTTATTAAAAAGTGATAGTATTGTCACATCAAGCATTGGTTTGAATCAAAGAGACAATTACTAGTCCCCAAACCAATTTTAACAGGCACTGAAACTCCCCCCCTATACATTATGGCTATGTTTTATGATTATGAGATAACACTGGATGCTATCGCAAGTCAAGTATGAAGTCTTAGCTTTCTGAAGGTGAAAGAGAACCCATGCAATTTAAACAGAAGCTACAGCAGAAAACCAGCTACAGCATAAGGAGCCCACTCTAATGTTAAAATGGTTTAGAAAGACAATGGAACAAAGAACAGGGCAAAATTGAGTCTGAAAGTGCATAGCAGATGCTTTCTTCATTTAAATTCTGTAGAAATCAACAGCATGCATTAACAAAGGTGATACCCATACAGTTATAAAGGTATTGGTGGTAAGAAGGGAACTACAAATCTGTTCCCTAATTTTCATGTCTTCCATGTAGTTCACAATTTTGACTTTGCTCAGTTTTGTTGTCTTCTTTCCTTCTATGTTTTCTCCTTGCTGCTTTTGAATCTTTCGCCAGTATGGATAATTGAGAGCTGAAGTTGAAGGTGAATTATTGATGATATGGATTTCCTCATCAAACATGCAGTTCCAAAAAGGTTTTGCATATTATACTTGCAATGACTTTGGTTGCCCAAAAGAAAAAATTCCCTGAGATTTTTAAATTTAAAAAAGCGTGAAAAAGAATGCTTTGCTTATTAGAAGAAGAGCACATTCTGAAGGATTCTAATGGAGCAATTATTTATCCAAAAGTTCTAGAAGTGAAAAAAGATTTTCTGTTTTAGATCTCATTCCAAAGGGATTAATACTACTTGGTTTAGCTATGTGATGACTATGAGTCAGTCTGCAGTAATAGAAAATTTGACTTTTGTTATTTTTCAAACTACTATATTTAATAATATAGTACAGTGTACCATTAAATGCTTATTTTTACCAGGAAACATTTGAGAAAAAAAAAAAAGCCTTCAAAATGTATAGTAGTTTTATCGAATAATAGTTGACTTCTATGAGTGGCATAAATGGTTAAAGTCTTAACCACTAACCTAACGATGGGTTGGAACACAACAGAGGCAGTTTGGAAGACAGGTCTGACAATTATAGGTCTGACAATTTGCTGCCCAAGGAAGGTCAGAGTCTTAAAAAACCCTATGGCTTTTTCAGAGCTGTCCTCTGTACACCTATGGATGGCATGAGTCAGAATAAAATTAGTGGCAATCAACAATGTCACTTGCATGCATTTTAGACAAGTATTCAGAAATTATAAACATGGCTTATATATTTAGCTGTTGATATCAATATGGGATGTTAACTTCACCAAACCATCTGTAGTGGGATAGATGGCTATTTTTGTAGATGCTCCAATAGGATATATTTTTGTTGCATTTTATTGGGCTGGAGAAGAATGCCAATGCATAGCACATATTACTATTTTAATGTATTTATTCGTTCATATGCTTTGTATGAAAGAGTACTCTGTGTGAATAATTTAAATAAATTTGAAATTGTAGTCTACATTTTAATTTTTCTTTAAGATTGAACTATATAAAATTAATGACAATGAATGTTTTTAATCTAGAGAAAGAGAATGTCACATAGTTCAGACTCATGATTAAGTAATACCTATATTTCACATAAAATTTCAACCTTATACTAAAAATATGTAACATAAAAATTAGATCAGAAAATAGTGGAATAGTTTCTGTTTCTTCACAGGAACATCAACAAAGCAAAATAAAACAATTTGTCAGAACGACTTTATCAGCGTTCTGAGAAATAATCAAAGATTAGCAGCAATCAGGTGAATATTGAATGAAGAAACAAACAGTTCAAAAGTGAGAGGGAGGCTTTATGGTGCCTATTCCACACTTTTCCTAGAATTAATAACTGTTTTCAGGACAATAGCTGACCCCATAAGGAGCAGAAGAGACCTCATTATAAAGTCTTGTGTGTGCCTGTTCAAAACAAAGGGCGGTAGGTAGGGTACATACCAGACCTTTACAAAATGCTCATGCTTGCTTCACATAATTCTGAAGTCGTCACTCAGCCTGGCCATGTGACACGCATTGTCCAAAATCTTTTAAAGATGAATTAAATAGGCCTGCAAGTTTTCTAAGGCAGAATATCACAGTAAAGCACACCAAGGGGCTTCCAAAAGTCTGGAAAAATGGAATTAAAACATGATGGATTTTTTCCCAAAGGAATTTTTGAAACCTCCTAGATTAATACACTACATAAAGCATGCAACAAAAAGCTGGAGAAAATATTTTCAAGAAATTAGGGAATATAATAGCATCAATATAAAGAAGAGATTTAGAAAGCTAAGAATGTCTCCAGGGTGAGAGGCACACTGATAAAACTAACTTTTTACCTCCTGTTATATAAGGTTGGTACAAACCAGGTTATGAGCTGCAAAACAGCTGCAAAAAAAGCCCAAGCAGACAAATGTGATGCCAGCAAGTCTCTGGCTACTCTCAGCCATCGTCTAGAACATGTTAGATTTGCCCCTAAGTGCTCCCGAGAATGTAAACCTTTGAGGGATGCAGTAGTCAGGCGATTTCATGTCTACCAGACACTCCTGGCTAGGGATGGGGGTGGGAGGAGTCAAACCAGTCAATCAGGTCCCAGCCTGATCCTTATGACCCTTTCATAAGAAAGATCTGTGATTCTGCCTCTTGTTCTCTGCTGTCGATCCTGAGAGATTCCTGAGCCCTGCCATGTTTGCACTGACACTGGATCCACATGGCTCTGCACCCACTGGCCTATGACCTTCCTACATGCTGCATCATGGTCTGTGGCTGCTTGAGTCAGAAGGCTGACTTATGGATTCTTCCTTAAAATATAATTATGGCTGGCATACTTTCTTAATATATATTTTTCTTGATATAAAATTTTGCTTATATGTATGAGTGTTATTGGATTTATTTCTCTAGTCAACCCATCTACTCCCAATGGGTGGAGAAAATCTCCTTTTTCTCCCACCGAACAGCTGGTGATTCTGAACAGCTGACTTATTGGTTGGCAGATCAATATAAAATTACTGTGTCACATGACAGAACAAACCTGGAAAGACTGAGAAAAGTATTTTCATTGGTTTGTTTGATTTAGTTTCTGGGCTTTTAAAATTATCTCTTTCAAAACATTAGTTGAAAACAAAGTAATAATGGACACTTTAGTGACTACCAAAAAAGAACATATTGTGATAATAGTTGAGATGATAACTAAAGATAAAATCCCTACTTTTCAAAACAAAATTTACACAGAGAGAAAACAGGCACAACATACCACTGGAACATATAGTCCATTTAAAAGACAATATTTAAACAGAAACTATTCCTGAAGTAGCTTTTACTTTTTAAAGAAGACAACATACCTTATGTCAATGAAATGTGCAATGGTCCACAGTAAGAAAAAGCTGAAGGACACAACGTTTCTTAAATTGTTCAAGGAAACAATAGGAGCTAGAAAATGAAGCATTATATTGAGTAATTCTGCTGTGTGGTATCTCTTTAAAGTGTTGAGAAGCAAGAAGATTACATTGAGGCATACAAAAGTGTGCCAGACTGAAACCATGGTAGGTAGAGTCTACTGCCTCATATGTATGTGAAAGCTGGACATTCAGTAAGGAAGATCAAAGAAGAATCAAGACATTTGAGTTCTCATGCTGCTTAAGAATATTGAATCTTCCAAAAGAATGAACAATGCTTCTTTTGAAAACTACAGCCAGATTCCATGAGACTCACATTACTGATATGATCACTGAAAGCAAATGGGTGCATAAGCAAATGTGGCAAAGAATGCTGATGGACCCTGGCTATGAAAATATATAACACCTAGGGTTTTAAAGACTTGAAGGTAAATAAGCAGCCATCTAGCCCACATGGACGAAGCACACCAGTGCGTATGACCATGAGGTATTGATAGGGTCAGGTATCAGGGATCAAAGAACAAAAATATCATATCATTGTGAGTGAGGGGGAGTGTGAAGTAAAGACCCAAAGCCCATCTGTATGCAACTGGACATCTCTTTGCAGTTGGGTCTCAAGATAGAGATGAGCCAGTCAGGATGCAGAGTTGCAATAATGAAACATACAGCTTTCCAGTAGTTCTTTAATGCTTCTTCTCACCCGCTATTATGATGCCAGTTCTACCTTACAAATCTGGCTAGACCCAAAGATGTACCCTGGTACAGATAGAAACTGGGAATCCAGGGAATCCAGGACAGATGAAACCTTCAGGCCCAGTGGTGAGCGTGGCAATACCAGGAGGGTGGAGGAATGGTGGAGTGGAAAGGGGGAACTGATTATAAGGATCTACATATGACCACCTTCCTGGGGGATGAACAACAGGAAAATGGGTGAAGGTAGATATCGGACAGAATAAGCTATGACAAAATAATAGTAATTTATGAATTATCAGGGTTCATGAGGGAGGGAGGGCAAGGAGGAAGGGAAAAAGATGAGAAGCTGATGCCAAGGGCTCAAGTAGAAAGAAAATGTTTTGAGAATGATGATGACAACAAATGTACAAATGTGTTTGACCTAATGAATGGGTGGATGGCTTGTGATAAAAGTTGTGATAAAATGATTAAAAAAGAAAAAGACAACATACTCTTAAATGTAAGGATTCACAAGGTGAAACCAATCCCTCCACATGGATACCATGTGGTATCTATGATCAAGTAGAGGGGAATAAAGAAAGAGGAAACCTCTCGACCAGATGAATTGTCACAGTGGCCAAAGCAATGAGTTTAAACATAAGGTCAAGCATGAGGATGATGCAGCTTGAAGAATGTTTGCTTTTTCCTAGGGTTGCTCACCAGCACCTAAACAACAGCAAGAAGAATTTTTTGGCGATGTTGCGTCATAGCTAAAGTTTTCCCAGATTTTGATGGAAGACATTGATCCAAGAAGCTCAAGAAACTCCATGTAGAATCAACTTAAAGTGCTGCAACTCATGAGCTGTTATATTCTAACTATCAAAAGTCAAAGAAAAGAAAAGAATCTTAAAGCGTCCTGGGAGAAATGATTTATAATGTAAAAGAGAGAGAGTGTGTGATAGCTGATTATATAAAAGAGAACCTCAATAGGATTAATAAATGCTTTTCATAAAAAATAGAATGCCATTAAGCAACAATATATTTGAAGAGTTTTCAAGGAAGAGAAATAAGTGAACAGAAATACAGTTGTTTAACTAAAAACTCAGTCAACAAAACTGAAAAAATTTTCCACAGAAACCTAAACTGGAGGAAACTCATCACTATTGCTTGCCCTACAACAAGTTGCACAGGGTCTGTTTTAAGATGGAAATATAGTACTAGGGCAAATGTAAGACAGTCATCATATAAAAATTAACACAAAATTGATCAGTGGCATAAATCTAAGTATTAGAATAGTAAAATTCTTATAGAAATAAGTTTCCACAAACACTTATTTGGAAATGGATTCTTCAATGACATTGAAAATGGAAACAGATTTAAAGAAATTACAAATAAACTAAACTATTTGCTTAGAATTAAAAGCTTTTTACTTCTATCAAAGTGTATTATAAAGAGGGTGATAATATAATCGACACATTGGAAGAACTATTTGTAAAATCATATACACAGAAAGTATGCAGCTCAATAAATAATTAACCCAACTTAAAAGGAGGGATCGGAAGGAAGTAGACATTTCTCCTTAGAAACAACACAAATGGACAAGAAGCACCTTAAAGTGCAATCCCATTAGTCTCTAAGGAAATATACATCAAAACCATAAAAAGCTTACACTACAAATAACCCAATGCCTGTTCATGATAATGTTGTAATTTAGCAATAAACAGTCAACACTAGAATGTCATTCTTTTCCTTAGTTGTGATAAAATCATTAAAAGAGAATATGATGTTTCCTTTATGGATTCATGAAAAAGACTGTTTCCCAGAAGCTTCCACGTATTATCTCATAAATATTATTTATGATAAGTGAAATAAGTGAACAAAAATACACTTGTTTGGGCTGAGCCCCGGTGGCGTAGTGGTTGTGCGCGGGACTGCGGCCCACTGCGATGAAGGTTCAATTCCAGCTCCACAGGAGCAAAGGCTGGGCCTCCTACTCCCACCACCAGAGGGGAGTGATGCTCACCCCCCCAAACCCACTCCCCCCAAAAACAAAAACAAAAATACACTTGTTTAACTAAAAACTCATGGTTGACTTGCCAGGTACGTTTGTTTCTAGCATTAGCCAGGAGTCAGATGCTGTCCTTGGTGGGAGCCATCAAGTCCTCCAGAACCAGAGCCCCCCACCCTGTGCACAACAGAACTCTGCTCGGCCCTGTGGCAGCTTCACCTTCAGACCGGGACCACCAAGTCACAGAGAGTGTGCAAGTCATGAACACAAAATGGATTTGGAAGAATTCATTTTCATTCTAAACATCTACACAAATAGAAAAAAATCAGTTGTCTTCCTTAGAAATCTTTTTCTTTAATTAAGTGCCTCAAATATATTAAAAGCATTTTCTGACATTCATGACAAGTGACACAGTAAGAGAAACTCACTGTTCTTAATAAGATAAACTATAAATCACATAAAAAGACAGGGAGAGATCCAAGGATATATATTTTGTTCTACATTATGAAGGAAATATTTTGGTATTCAAATATATTTATTCCTTACCAAAATTCTGTTTAATTACAAAACCAAACCAGACTCACTGTGTTAGCTCAGGCAGGGGATCAGAGGAATGTCTACTTGGAGTCTTATTAATTTGCAAAATTTTTACTAAGCTAAGGTAAAACTGTAGAAACAACAATGAGAAAAACAAAAGTATCTGTTTAACTTGGAGTTATTTCAATGCACACAATTATATGATTTACACACATGATTTATTTGAGAAATAATTGAAGAAAACCTATGTGTAATATATAGGTTGTAGGGCCAGTGAATTATTTAATGTGACTTTTCCAACAAAAATCTGTATCCACCACAAAATGATCTTTTCCTGCATTGTTCTGAGTTAAGTGGTCAGGAAAGACACTGATAGGATTCACCTGTGAGTGATTGTTAACAGACTTCATTGCAACGCCTTCCTGCTATCCATAAAATGAACCTCGAAGAAGCCAGAGAGGGGATCTTAGAAGCAAGAGTCAGGCGTCAAAAGTTTCCTGTTAGTGAGCTGCGTACAGCACAGAACCTCCAGGATCCAGGAGACAGTTATGCTCTCTGATGAACAGCAGCAGAAGCAATTGCTTGGAATATAAGGCAGTGTTGGATTTCCCAGTTTACAGAGCAAGGAAAGCTGAGTGCTTTGGGCAGGCAGCTTCTTGTGGAGTGGGGCGCCTCTGGGGACGTAATTTTAAGAAACTGCATTCGCTGCCCATGGAGCTTGAATGGCTTAGGGTTGAGGTTTACAGTGTAGTGGAATGCCTTTTGGGTCTTCCTGAAGAGTCCTGAGGGAATTTTGTAACATGTCCTGGGTGGACAACTGTAACTTGAGTATTTCTCACCTGCATTGGAACCTATTCACTTCCTTAATAAACCTTTTAATCATGTATAGTATCTTTGAGTTTGGGGTGGCCATTGCAATGTACTATAAAACCTAGACTCGTATGAAGTGTTGTGAATGACAGAAACCTAGGTAAAGCACTGATTTTCTGCTACATTATAAAAAAATGCTGTCCATGCAATTATGGCGAAAGGAATGAAGGCAACTACAAATTTCTATAATCCAAACAGAGCCTTAAACATAGAGAGCTCTCATTTCTTTACTACAAATTCTGGATGATGAAGCTGGAGAGAGTTGGGTTTGGATTCTGGCATTACTATTCGCTTGCTTGATGGCCTTGGACCTCTTAATCTTCCATAGACCTCACAGGAATCCTGAAATTTCCAAATTTTACTGCACATTAGGGAAGATTTCAAAAAAATCCCAATGCCAGGTCATACCTCATACCAATTAAATCAAACTGCCTTTGGGTGGAAGTCAGACATTTGTATATTTTTAAGTATCCCAGATGACAAGACAGTGCAGCAAAACATGGGAACCATAGAGTTAATTACCTATGTTACAGATAGAATAACAGACACTTCACAGGACTAGTTCACAGATTAGATGTGATTATTGTATGAACATACTAAACCATGTAGATATGCTAGTTAATATAGGTGAACGAATGGTTATTCTTAAGTTATTATTTTTAAATTATGAAATAAGGGTCAGTTGCACATAGACTCTGTGAGTGAAATTGATATCTACTTTGATGAGCTGCAGATTCACAGTCAAAATGCTGGCAATTTAGCTAGGTCATATATATATATATATATATATATACTCATATATAATCACTTCTATTAAATAAATAAAAGAATAAGATATCTACAACTATCTATTGTAACATATTAGTTAATTTTAAAGTATGTATACCTAAGAACAATTATTAATCATGAACAGCTACTGAAACATTTTTCAAATTGTTATGTCACTTGGCATCTCCTTAATGCCATTATTCATCATCCGATTCTGTCACCAAAGCATTCAAATTGTCAGATCAAACTCTTTGCCTGAGGGAAATATAAACCATAGCTTCTTGGAATGAATGGAAACTAAATGATTCTCCAAAGTGTATTGTCAAGCTCACTGGAAATAAAAATAACTAATTAAATCATCCAGTTTTAAAATAGGCCTGTGTCTGGCAGGCACTTTTCTTCATTGTGATAGAAAAAGAACTCTCCTATGGTAAAGTGTCATATTAACACTTTCATAAACCAGATTATAATCTTGAAATGTGCCTTTATAATCAAGTTCCCTCCCCCCATCAATTTAATATCTGAGTAATTCTAGCTTTAGGATAGAATCAGATGAAGCCTTGGTTGCTGGAAATTTAGTTGCAGTAATCAAAGAAATCTCATTTCCTCAAGTCTATAACTGAGAGTAAAGTAACAAACCATTTCCGTCCAAATTGAATAATATCTGGCTCCCATATCTATAGCATTTTCACTCCTGACTTAATCATGACTTATATTTCCAATCAATGGTATGAGAGGGCTAATATTTAATTTTTTAGATTTTAAAGGAAAGTAAGGTGATATGCTGGGGGAAAAAAATCCTGAAATGCCACTTAATATCCAATCATGTCTAATTCTGCCCGAAATTAAAGGCCCAAAAATCTAGACATGGATAATGAATTCTTGGGAGAGTATCTTATAAAGAAAATAAATTGAAGAGAACATTTTGGAAGCACACAAGCATATGGCAAATTCAGGAAATATATACCTTTCAGGAAAGGTACTTTGAATACTACAGAGGAGATTCTAATTATTTGCTGTAAGGACCTCTGGGGGCACCGTGCGTAAAGTGCTGGACTACTAACTGTAAGATCTTCAGTTTAAACCCACCATCACTCGGAAAGATAAAGATAAAGCAGTCTATTTCTCTCAAGATTGACCACCTTGGGGACACTATGGGAGGAGTTCTGTCCTTCAGCGTCACCATGGATGAAAATGGATCTGATGGCAATGGGTTTGTATATGTCGAAGATTGTGTCTGACAATGTGCAGAAAATCAACAGGACATCCAAAGTACGTAACACGAAATTCTCTGAAGAGACTATCTCTTCTTTTCTGACAAAAGCTTATCTGATCTGTTTGAAGCATGAAGGAAAGATGCTTGAGGAAACACTGCTTCAAATAGCTTCTTTGTATAATGATTATTAATGCATTATGTGGAGTTTAAGGTTCAAGATTTACTCTAGAGAGTAAACATAGTGTGGTAGGTACACATTTTCATGCCAACTTAATGAAAAAATGAATGGATGAAGTTCAGCCAATCACCCTGGAGATGTCTCCTTGTGGGTGTGGCCTAATCATGAGGATTCTGGGAACTCCTTTTTCTCTACGGAGGCAGGGCACATTCTCTCTGCTTCACGTTCCTGCTGACAAACCAAATGGAGCCATGCTGATGGCAGCCAGAGCCCTGGAGTTGGAGGAGCCACGTGGGATCCCATGCCAGAGCTGAGATGCTCCCCCTGCCACTGGATCCACAAGTCTTTCCACCCACTGCCTATGATCTTCCTGTATTCTGCATCGTTGCATGTACTACATGAGTCTAAAGAGGAATTTATGGTCTGATATCAGATATATGGGATAATATCAGACTTATAGATTTGATCTGGACTGGGCTGGGATGTTTTCTCAATATATAATTGCTCTTTGATACAAAGCTCTCTCTTGTCCATAAATGAGTATCTCTGGATTTCTTTCTCTAGTTTAACACATCTAAACTTCCACCGCAAAAATACCACTCTTAATGACAAAAAATGGGAATTCTTAGCATTTCTATCAATCTTGCTCTTGGATGAATCCATATGCTAATCTTACAGAGGGAAATATTTCTTCTACTTACTGTATATCATTAGCAGGAAAACATAGATAACTGGACCATAGGAAACTAGCATAACATTTCTCAACATCTGACTCTTTGTCATAAAGACATATTACAAATGTGCTCCTTTAAAGAGATCATGGAAGTCGTTGGCAGTTATGAGATAATATAATAAATAATAAGTTACAAATATATAGAAGAGATGGGCTGTAAATGAATAATGATAACAATTAACAATTTTTAATGATTTAATTTTCAATCATTTTATTGGGGGCTCATACATTGCTTTTCACAATACAAAAATACATATATTGTGCCAAACACCTTCACAATACATACACTGTGCCTGATGCCATCATCATTCTCCAAATAGCTGCATATCCAATTGAACCCTTGATGTCAGCTTCTCATCCTTTCTTCTCTGCCTTTGCTCCCCACTCCCCACCAACCCTCCTCAATACTTTATAAATTATTATTGTTTTATCATATCATATACTGCCTGACGTCTCCCCTCGCCCACTCCTCCAATATCTGTCCTCCTGATAGGAGGTTATGTGTAGATCCTCGTAGTTGGCTCCCCCTCTCTACCCCACCTTCCCTCCACCCATCCAGTAGATCCACTCTTACTACTGGTCCCAAGCGGTTTATCTGTCCTGGGTTCCCTTCTCTACCAGTGTACCGCCTCCAGTTCAGCTGGATTTGTAAGGTGAAATTGGGACCATGTTAGGTGGGGGGAGAAAGCCTTTAGGAACTAGAGGAAAAATTTATGCTTCATTGCCACCTCACTGCACATTGACTGGCCTGTCTCCTATCCATGATTTCCCTGTAAGAGGGTGTCCAATTGTCCACAAGTGGGTCTTGGGTCCTATTCTCCCCATTTGTAGTGATGTGATTCTTGTTCTTTGATGCTTGATATCTGTTCCCTTCTACTCCTCGTGATCACACAGGCTAGTTTGTTTTTTCCAAGTGGGCCTTGCTGCTTCTGGGCTAGATGGCCACTTGTTCACCTTCAACCTTTAAAATCCCAGATACTTTCTCGTTTGGAAGCTGGGTGTCATCAGATTCCTCCACTCTATCTGTGTGTGCTCCCTTTGTCTTCAGCGATCATGCCAGGAGGGTGGGCACATAATGATATGATTTTTTTCGATGCCTGATATCTGGTTCTTTCCAGACCTAATGGGTGCATAGGTTGATGTGCTTCTTCTATGGTGGACTTTTGTTGTTCCTGAGCTATATGACTGCTTGTTCACCCTCAAACTTTTAAGACCTCGGATGCTATATCTTTTGATAGCCGTTTTTTTTTTAATTCTGATTTTTAGTAGAAATTTGTTACTGAGTGAGATGATGTACAATCCATTCAAATGGATACCAGAATCATTAGCAATAAATATACTCTCACTGTTTTGGATTGTATTGCACTCTATTTGCTAAATAGTCATACAACTAAAAGTTAGTAAAGAAGCAGAGCTACTACAGTCCTCATAATCTGGGAGTGTATGTCTTCAACTACCTTAGAGTGTCTGGATCAAACCACTACTCTGAGAGCCCTTGACAATGTTCCTGGGAAAATGGAATCCAACGGTAATTGTATTTATATACAAAATGTTGAGCCCTTTCTCTACTTCCACATTTCATTGACATCATCTCTAAAATGCATAAGCAAATCGATTGCTGTCAAGGCAATTCCTACTCGGGGCTATTCACGTGGAGTAAAACATGTTCTACAGGGTTCCTCGACTATCATATTTGTGAAAGAAGCTCACCGGATCTTTGGACAAGCTGAAGAGATTGAGCTGCCAATCTGTAGACTAAAACGAGGAAGAGCCCCGCACACCACCCAGGGAGCTGAGGTCTATCTGTGTTGTTGCTAAAGGGAAACCTTAACATATGGATTAGGATGTTTCTTCGCACAAAACAGAACGTGCATGTTTTTAAATGCTCAATAATACAAACTCACATTTTGAAATTGACCTATACATTAATGTTATGGGCTATAACGGCTATGAATGATCCTTTGGCTAATTTTGCTCTATAGGTGAGTCTTACACTTGTCCTTTCATTTTCAATCTACCCTGTATCGCCATAACTCAGGAAGTTATTGCCTACACTACTGCAGTCCACTTTGCGATGCAGTCTGTCTCATTGAGTCTTTTCATTGAGTTAAATATAAACTCTGAAATCTGACTATCTAACATTCCTGATTGTATTTAAAATTTTTTTCCTGGTTGTATTTTTTAATGAGCCTCTATTAATCAGAAAAAAGCATCCCAGCTGCTTATAGTATGCACCAGTGGCAAATGTGGACTACTGCTTACCTCATGGTACTGGAAATAGTATTTCTGCAGCTTATGCCCTTGCCAATTTCTACTCTGTTACACTTATTTTTTTCCTGCATTAATTGTGCCAATTTTGGACTCTGAAACAACTTCAAGTGTACTTCTATAATAGATAGCACTTGGCATTTAAATGCACTTTTATTTATGAATCTGTCTTCTTCATGAGGTTGTAAATTCTTCCAGGGCAGAGGTTATGTCTGGGTCCTGTCTGGCAGACTGCTGTCTTCCCTGTGTCTGCCACAGTGCCTAGTAGTGATAGATGTTCAAAAACATGTTTGATTAATTCAACTGAGGCTCAATATTAACAGATAGCATTCCTCTCTAGATTGGTTCCCTACCTTGCAGTGCAAACACTCCTGGCATCTTACTTACTCTTACCTCAGGCCTGTTTCTCCGGCATATCTATTTTAATATCTTTCTCCCCTGTGACTAAGAGGAGTGCTGCTTAGGTGATCTAATTCCCTCCAAGTGAACATTCCATACCTCTTCTCTGCTCCACTTCCAAAGATATGGATCTCTTCCTTTTCTCCCTCGCAGGCAGATATTCCTGAATAGTAAATTGCAAGCGTGCACATATTTACCAAAGAGGTAAATATGTCAGACATCACTGCCTCAAAATAACCCCATGAAGGCTACTGTTATTCTCAGCTTTAAATGAGAAAGTTGAGGTGCAACAAAGTTGAGAAACTCCACCCAAGCCACTAGGGTAAGGTATGGACCCAAGGTCTTTCACTGTTTGTTGTGTGCCATCCATTTAATTTCTGACTCAGGATCTACAATAAATCCACTCTACGATATGCTGTGCAGATTTCCTTTGCTGCCTATACCTTAAAGGTGATGGAGAAGCCACGAAAAATGATAAGCAGAACATTTTGACATCGTGTTAGTCAATATGTAGAGTAACATCAGAACTCAATTTGTATTGCGTATTCCTGCTGTTTTGCCATCACTTGTGTGTTAAAAGTTGTATGAGCCCCCAATAAAGTTATTATTAAAACAAAGAAGACACCAATCTTGATCATTGGTTATGGTGAAGGAGAAAAAGTTTTTTCTCAGAGAGTATTAGATTCATGTCAATATTGGTGGAACAGTTTGAAAAACAATATCAATAATGGTTGTACAACATGAAAAGTATAATCAATGGCAGTGAATTATACATGTAGGTAGAAGTTGTTGAGGGCAGTGATGCCCACCAAAAAAAAAAAGAAAAAGAAAAGAAGCTGTTGAATTGGAGAATGTTTTCTTGGGTATATTTTCACCACAATCAAAAAATAATTACTCAAATAACAGTGAAAAATAAGGAAGAAAAAATGTTTTAAAATTGATTGTGGTAATGGTTGTTCAACTCTTCTTGATATGACTTAGCTATTGAATTGTATGATAGGTGGGCGAAGTGTCAATAAAATCGTGAAAAATAATTTCTAAAGAAAGTCTGGTACACTGTTACTCAGTGCAAATTTAACAAACATCTGTTGGGCCTTATTCTTTGTGCCAGGCAAAGGTACACATTTCCATATCATCTATGCATAAAAGTGACTCAAGCACTTGGGAATGCTTACTAGAAACTGAAGTTGGCGTCATTTTATCACTAACTCAAAGCAAACCAAACCATGCCATTAATGTGGTGCAAATTCCCGACCCTGCAGGATAGAACAGAACTGCCCCTGCTGGTTCCCAAGGGTGGAGTTTCGATGGGAGCAGACAGCCACATGAGCCTCCTGCCAAGGGGCTGGTAGGTTCTAATTGCCAGCCTCTCACTGAGCAGCTGAGCCCTTTAACTCTTGCAGAAGCAGTGTAACCAATATTTATCACTAAAGTCCTATCAAAAAGTACTATACCATTCCCTACTGCAAGGCCTTCTACTAGGTTATCTTTCCTCTCTCTTGTTATTTATTTTCTCTACAATTTAAGAACTGTTTTCATATTTTCTCTGATAAATTCAATCGTGAGAAAGAATGTTCTTCTATGTTTAACAAACAGCCTCAGGACAAGCCTTAGAGACATGGGTCTCAGCTTTAGCATATTCAAACAAGAGGTTAGCAACTAAGTAAGTATCTTGCTATCATTCTAATGTAGGGCAAGGAAACAGATAACAGCTTATGCTTGAGAGACTCTCCTGGAGAAGGCTGGGTAGCTCCCTTGACCACCAGAGGGCAGTGATACCCCCCCCCCCCCCCCAAAAAAAAGTTTATGCTTATTGAACATACTCAAAATCTTGATCATTACTCTATCAGGAACTTTGTGTCCCAATTGAAGGTAGTTTTTGTTAGGGTTTCTTGTTTCCCCTTCCAATAGAAATTCTTAGAATTAATAGGCAAATCCAAGTGGAAACATTCATGTGTCCAGCCACTTATATTTCCTCAGTATACTTCCCCTTTCCATCAGCTCTCTATCTGAAGACATTATCTGTGCTGACAGGATCGAAGTGTGAGCATAAATAAAATCCAGTGGTGATTTTCTTCTCACATCTTGCAATCATTTAATTTATTTTTTATTTCTGCAATCCTAGCAGTGTCTTTTCTTCTGATTACTTTAACATATAGTTTTAGCTAGATACCATGAATCAAATGCATGGTTTATTAATAGTATGACTTATTAACTGGAACATGACTTTTGCAGTTTTTAATTTCTATCAAGTACTCTCTGGTTAAATTAGAAAGCTAAAAAACAAAACAAATCATTTCAGCCAGTAATGAATACAGCCTCATGAACAATTCATTTGTCTAGGCATCTCCTAAGATTGAAAACAAACTAACAGCAACAACAAACAACTGTATGCACTGTAATAGTTTGCGAATCAAAGGAGTGTTGGCTAGAATATTAAAGAGCATAGCATTTTTATTTATATATTGTTAGGTGGCATAAAAACCCATACTATGAAATTTTGATGATTTTATTTTATAATTCAGCTGAATTTTAGAAAAAAGAAACCATTGGTTGTTCATTATGATTAAATAAGTGAAAGTCTCATTCCAATTTTTAATGTTAATCAAAAGAAATGAAGACAGTTCTGATTAATTAGACAGCTCATTAGGCAACTCTTACTAAATTCAAAGAGATTTTTGTTAGCAACTGAATATCCCAGGTTTGTCAAATACCTCATCCATCCACACAACTATTTTAAGTTGTACAGAGATGAGGATGGGGGAGAAATTAAGAAATACTGTCTAGTCTTGAGAAACTTGAATTCTAAGCAAAGGTTGCTTGGCTAACATGATGCAGTGAAGCAATGCTGTAGGAAGATTGAAGCAGTAACAGCATCAACTTCAACAGTTCCCCTTACATTGATCCTGCCCCATAGCCCCTGCAAGTATGTCAGACTAGAAGTGGATTCCTAGAGGTTTTCAAGATTTTCATCTTCCAGAAGTAGATCAGTACTTTTCTTTGGAGCTTCTTCTGGTTGAGTTTGAATGGCCAATATTACCGGGAGCTTAATTGCTTGGACCACCTAAGAAGCCCAAATCAATGATAAATAAGCGATATACACAAACCTCATCTCAAGAAAAAGAAAAAGCAAACACAAAAATCAAAACAAAATTATATTAATTATTCATTTTCCCATCATTCTCTTTTATATACATATCGTATTTCTGTCATAATTAGATGTTATGTAAAAAGGTATTGTGGGTCAGTTGAAATGAATAGAAATGTCAACTGTTTATAAAGATGGTAACTAGAGATGCTTTTGACTTTTGCTACGTGGCACAGAGGTACTCATTAGAAATGACTCGACGGGCTAGGATGGTGTAGAAGCAGCAAGTCTACACGATCTTCTGATGAAAGGCAGGTGCTCTCTGTGGTGTGTGAATGCTGCTTGGAGACCGTATTGGCAGGGAATATGTAGGCGTGCATCTCAGCATGGGTTAAGGGAACCTGTGACCAGGCAGGCTGGATGTTCCAGATGTGTCCTCACATCAGCAATGCTAACGTATTCACACCCATCATTAAAATATAATTAGATGGTAAAATTAGCACATCATTTGCTTCAGTACCGAGCAAAAATTTATTCTCTAGATTTAAATCCACTACTTGTATGGCTTAATTTAGTTGGAAATATCTATAGGAAGTACTGTTTGCTTGTTAGTGCTTTTGTTTACCTTAAAAAAACGATTTTTACCTTATTGTTTGCTCTCTTGTAATTTAAGCAACTTTCTGAAACTAAGATTCCACTAACTATAAAGCATACTACTATTTTCCGCAGCACTCACATATCAATAAAAAGGACTCCCCTGGCTATGTTGAGTAAGCATTGCACCGGTAAACTCAAAACTGGTGGTTCAAATCCATCAGCCACTGTATGGATGAAAGGTAAGGCTATCTGTTTCCATGTAGACCTGCGGCCGAAAGAGAGACACTGGACATACCAATGTCTCTACGAAGAAGCGGAATTCCTGGTTGTTGCCATGTTTAAATGAAAAAGACAAATAAGCAAATATGTGCATGTCTCAGTTTATTTTTGTTTTATGAATGATTACTTTTCAAAACTGAGATATGGTTCCTGTATTATTACTGCCAAATGCATGATCTACATCAAAGGCAATTCTGCAATTGCAAATGTTAAATCAAAACAATCATTTGTTCTTCTAAAATCTAGGAGGAGCCCTCGTGGCACAATACATTATACATTGGGAAACTACCTGCAAGGTCAGCAGTTCAAACCTGCCAGCTGCTCTGAGGAATTAACCCCACTGTAGTGGTGAGTGAGTAAGTGAAGTCCTATTGGAAATAAAACACCCGAGGGCTTTCTCAGCCCTAGACTGAGAAAATGAAATAATTCTTCTCCCCACCTTTTTCACTGGCTTACTCATTTTACTGGAGAGTATTTTATATATTACTTTGGAAGATTTTCAGGCAACAATGCTGCTACCCAGAGGACATAAAAAAGAGGTTTCCTCTGATTAAAACATACTGCACAAGGGCATAGTTAATAGCTCTGTGGGGACTTCTGTCGTGTTCTACATAACCAAAGGACTTACCTAAGCTGTATGATAAAACCCACCTGACTCTTCGAAAGGTTAAATGTATATAAAAAACTGGTATTTTCCTTTGCTAAGAAGAAGAATTGAGACACACTGAATTAATTCTTTGTCCTTCTCAAGTTTGCCTAGAAACTAAGGGACAACATTTGTGTGTGTGTTATAAGTAACCTTTTCTTTTCAGTAACCTTATAAATTGGACTCTTGCTATTTAAAAGAAGTCAACTTAAGTGAGTACATTGCTTTAGGAATCTTCTTAGATTCCATAATTTTTCACCTCTAATTCATTTACAAAGTACCATAGATATAAACTAGTACAGTTAGAAACTTTATAAAAATGTGACCTTTCCAAAAAACCCCTTTTAACAGTTATGCATTAAGTAGATGGCTATCTCAGTCATTCTTCAGCAGAATGGAAGGGCTACAGTATGTTAAGACATACTTATCAAGCGTACCTTTGTATGTAAATACAAGAGTTTATTGGGGACAGAAGTGTCCAAAATTGTCTTGTCACACCAACAGTGAGGCAAGAGAATATTTCAGAGGAAAAAATCAGAAGGAAAATAGGGATTTGCAAATCACAACATACCAGAGTAACTGGAAGAGAAATGTATGCACTCTATGCAGAAAGAATAGCATAAGCATTTCCTTAAAGGTAATATTTATGATATAAACGTTTATGGGAGAAGAAATCCCTCTCTTTCCTCTGTGGAATGGGTGGTTTGAACCTCTGACCTTGCAGTGACAAGTCCCACACAAAGCCCAAAATGCCGCCAGGGCAATGAATGCTGTGGCAAATGCTTGGTAAGCTGGTGAAGTGCAGAAGACTAGTGTCATGAGTATTCAGTCCATCTATGTTTGGATGGACGCCTCAGGTCAGACACTGGTTTGGCGTTGACATTGAAACACTAATCCAGAACCCAAGGAACACAGAATTATGAAGGGAATTCTGTTTTGTGGGTTACAAAGAAGAAAACTCAGAAGGGTGTCTGCGTTGTAAAAAGCATAAGCAAGGGGCTCATATTCACACTACTATTTTCAGGATCACAAACAAGACTGAAAAAAATTAAACCATCTTGCTCGCGGCCTTCAGGGAAGATCTTAAAGTCTTGGTCTGCCTTTGCACTAGGGGTCCAGGTTAAGTAGAACCTGCAGCCATGGGTAAAGTGTTTCTGGGACAGAGAATCACCTCACGATAGCCATATTCATGTTGGTGACAATGATAATGAAAAGATCAATGATACTTACCTGGTATGCATAATGTAATACTGTTTGTAGATTAACTTACTTATTCAATAAATTTGCTTAAGCAAATATTAGTGTTTAATTATACTTTCTCAATATACACCAGACAATAGGCGGTAATCAAGTTCAAAATTGTGATAAATGCTACAGATAATATTTACTAAAACAACTAGAATTTAATTGTACCTACATTTCATAATCTAATTTATAAATGATATCGTCATTTTAGAAGTCACAGTTGTATTAAAAGCTTAGTTAAATTTCTTACACATCTTCATTTATCAACAAAAGCTGACTGAATGGACTAAGCTGAATTTGTTTGAACTGAACGCTATTGCCTCTTCCAAAGCTAATCTTTGCTCTTCTAGCTTTCCCCGTTATTTATTTCCCCAATGATTTTATTGGGGGCTCTGACAGCTTTTATGCCATTCACATCATTTATATCAAGTAGATTTGTACACATGTTGCCATCTTCATTTCCAAATATTTTCTACTTGAGTTCTTGGTATAAGCTCCTCCTTCCCCCTCCTTTTTGTATAAATCATTTTTGGGGGGGACTCATACAACTCCCATCACCATGCATACATACATCAATTGTACACAGACTACATTTGCACACTTGTTGCCATCATTACTCTCAAAACATCCTCTCTCCACATAGGCCCCCAGTACTACCAGCTCCCCTTATTTCGCTTCCCTTCCCTCCCCCCCTCCCCCATGAACCCCTAATAATTTACAAATTGTTATTATCTTTTCATATCATATACTGTTTAATATGTCCTTTCAGTCACTTCCCTGTTGTCCTTACCCCAGAGAATAGGTTATATGTAGATCCCTGATATTGGTTCCCCCTTTCTATTCCACCATCCCTCCACCCTCTCAGTATCCCCACTCCCACTGCTAGTCCTGAGGGATCATCTATCTCAATTTCCCCATGTTTTTGCGTCCAGTGTACAACAACCCCTGATCTAGCTGGACATGTCTAGTAGAATTGAGGTCATGATAGTGGGGGGGAGGAAGCATTTGAGAACTAGAGGAAATATACATAGTTCATTGTTACTACATTGTACCTTAACTGGTTCATCTCCTCCCTGCAACCCCTCTGTAAGAGAATGTTGCTTCACTTATTGACGCCATTCCTATAAATTTTAATCATCACATTCTCATTAAGTTCATAATTTTATTTGATTTGCTACTTCTCTGTCTCCTCTGTTACTAAGTAGAGTCTACCAATTAATCTATTATTCTCAGAAATTATATATAAGGCAACATTTTAAAATTGATCCAATGACACCCTTTCAATTCTTATATTTTCCAGTCACTTGTCTCTCTACTTTTGCATAGAATTTTTTCTTAAGTTTACATTTTTTCTGCCTAACTAACATGTATTCTGGTTTTAAGTTCCGGCAAATACCACCTTTTCTGTAGACTTTTTCCAGATTTACTCTGTGGTGATGCCTTTCTCCTTTAAAGTCTTTCCAGTGCTCTACTGCTCTGTCTAGTAGTCCCTCGCACTCACTCAGTACCCATGCTCACAAGATGAACCTTTTTAAAAAAAATCCTTTTATTGGGGGCTCATACAACTCTTATCACAATCCATACATAAGTCCACTGTGTGTCAAGCACATCAGTACATTCATTACCCCCATCATTCTCATAACAATTGCTTCCTATCTAAGACCTTGACTTTGGCTCCTCTATTTTTCCCTCCCTCTCCTCTTCCCCACCCCTTGTAAACCCTTGATAATTTATGGACATTCATAATTTTTCTCAAATAGGAAGCCTTTAAAGTTAACCATATCAGTATGGCATGTCTCACATCCAAAGGAACCTTCTTGGCCAGAGCTTCTCTGAAATATGGGTGCCACATTTTCTACCACATGATTGTGTACGTTGGTCAAAATTTATTGCACAGCTGAGCCCCTGTGGTGTAGTGGTTGTGCGCAGGACGGCGGCCCACAGAGTTGGCGGTTCAAATCCAGCAGTAGCTCTCTAGGACCAAGGCTGGGCCTCCTCCTCCCACCAGATGGCAGTGATGCCCCAAAACAAAACAAAACAACAACAAATTTTAAATGTATTGCACAAGGCATATGCTTCTCCAAACACAGTCACTATCTCTCTCTATAAAATTGTAATGTGATAAACTAAGCCATTACCATTTCTTTCTTTCTGCCTTTCCCCATCCCACCTTTGTGGGTGTGTGTGTGTATATACACATACATATATATATATATATATGCAATTGCTCTGTGTATTTCATGAATAACAGAACACCAAGACACCAAAGATAAATTGAAACTAAAGTGAAATGCTGCCATGAGTGTAGCATCAAAACTGAACCTGTAGGGAAAGTTAGAGACGTGGCTTATGATGTAAAGAGAAAGCTAAAACACAAAAGTATGAGGAATCAGCATAATAGAGATAAGAGTAGTTTAAAGACATAGAGATGTAAAAATTCTGTGAGAGACAGCATACTATGAAAACGGAAATAATGGGAAAATGGGACTTCAACAAGGAAACTCTAGTAGTCCAGTACTTGATGGCATGGCTAGCTCTGCCCTATTTATCACCTTGAAGCCACCCCTGTGAAATGTAAGCGCATGGAGAAAGGTCTGCGTTTCGGAATAAGCAGACCCTGGTGGCACAGGGGAGGAGTGCTGGGGCCTTAAGGATGGCTGCTTCCTCCCAGACCCGCAGCTCCTACCCACTGGCTGCTCCCTGGAGAGCTGTGAGACTGTCTGCTCTGGGACGCTCTAGGGAGCAGCTTTATTCTGCCTTAAAATGCAAGCGGTTTGGCTGTGGATTGGTGGTGAGTGGGGTAAATACTGCACAGCTAATGGAAAGCTCATCAGTTTGAACCCACATGCCACTTTGTGAGACGAAGATGAGGCTGTCAGCTTGCTTCAAGGTTTACAGTCGCAGAAACCCCAGGACACCCTTCTGCTCTGACCAATAGGCTTACTATGAGAAAGCATCTTGATTGGCCTGCAGTTGGCTTCTCTTAATAATACTACTAATAGAAAAATCAGTACCATACTGCAAATGTCCTAATATGAGGGACCCTATCTTTTTAAATTTCATATGTATCTTAGCACTTGACTAAGTCACAACAACAGTTTGAACCACTTTAAGTTCTTAGGTGACCCATCAGATCCTACCCTTTATTCCATTCTGACATTGAGAATCAGAGGTTTATGTATAATTATCTTCATTACAGGAGAAGACCCAAACATGCTAGAATTATATGCGTTTGGGAAGCATACAGTGCTTAAAATAACTCTAGCTACAAAGAGATTCTGTCCTAAGAATAGTCTCATAATCATAAATAGAATTCAAAAATAGAATTAATTGTGTGTTTAGTGACAGTAATTTGATGTACCGAAACTGACATGCACACAAACTTGGGGGGTGGTGGATATCATCACATTAAAGACTGGAATTCTCTCCCCTGCCACCACGCTCTCACCCCAATAAATCATTATCTCCATTACCCTGTATGTGATATACAACTTTATGAATCTGGGTGACCAGTGATGTTTATTTAATACATACCAGTGGCAAACTTGTCACGAAGCTGTATGTTAGGTCTAGGCACCAGAAACAAAAATAACTAACATGAGTCTGACTTTTTCATTGTTGTTCAGATGATCAGTTCCAGGGAATTTGTAGGATTTGTTAATGAGCTCATCTTCAAACAGCTGACTCAAGAATGACTCTTTTGTTTACGGTCTCTTCTGTCCCTTAAAAGTCTGGGTCCACTGCCCTTACAGAAGACAACCTGGATGCGTCACCTGTCTACAGCGTTACAATCTTTCAAATTATAATGGTTGGTGATGGGAAAGAATGGGTTCCATAAAAATGTATTTCTGATAATAACATGGCAAAGTTGTCCCATAGTAGAATAAACTTCTGCTATTTTACTTGCATAGAAAACACAGCCGCAGAAAGCCAGGTGTGGCCAGTGAAAATAAGTCATTGGTAGTTTTTAGCTCCAAAAGTCTCATCCAAGTCATACACAAAGAAAATGTCTTTGGGAATCCAATACAATGCATTAACTCATGTTTCTGATTTCTGGTCCTTCCTTTCTGTAAGTCTACTGAAGCTGAGGAATTCATTTCAACTAATGCCTTTTAATGTACAGAGCATAAAAGCACACAAATAAAATATTTAAATGTATATGGTAGTACACTCTGTGCTTATCTTTGGACTGCTACTACACTAAGTAACAAAAGCTAGTAGTTGTACTTGAACAGCTACACATCACTGGTGAATGTAAACCCCATCCGGGGATATTTGCAAGTAGGATAAGGCAACATGACACTATCTCTGGTTTCTATTAGGGGAAAAGTGATATGCACTGCTAATACTATGATGAGGTGCACTAAGGGTAGAGTGCTTAAGCTTTGTCCTACAATCTACATGGTCAGCAGTTCAAAACCACCAACAGCTCCTTGGGAGAAAGACTGGCCTTTTGACTCCATAAACAACTCCAGTCTGGGACACCTGGAGGACAGACACTGGGAGACAGCATGGGCTGGATGGCAGGGAGTTTGTTTGGGGTTTGGTACCATGATAGACTCTTTCTGACAACCCCATTTGATTGGAGTTTGACATGTCAGATTGCCCTTAATGATTTTTTTTCTCATTAAAGACACAATTTTCCTGTTGAAGGGTCCTATGTCCTATATTAAACATCTCTGAACTAAGCACTTAGGGGGCAATCATGAATATATCTGCATATGAAACTCTGTAGGACTGTGCTTCAAACTTCCCCTCACACTGCCCACTCTGCCTCATTGCCTGTTGGACACAGCAGACGGTACTGGTGAGTTTCCCAGAGGTAGGTACGTCTTTACTTGGGTAGAAATCTCCATCATTTTCCCTGGGAGGAGCTGAAGGTATTAAATGTGCAGTTTGCAGTCAGCAGCCCCCTATGCCACCAGGGCTCTCTGGGAGAATGCTTATATTCTGCTAAATGGAAAAGCATCAGCAAGAGCAGAATCCTGGAAAAATTCTAATGGAAAGGAAATAGCATTAGTAAGTGACTGTCAAGAAGAGAGGAGGTGAGCTTTCAATACCAACTAGTCATTTGGGATGTTGTAAAAATTGTGTTTCTACGGTCTACACCCATGTACCCGAGGCAGTACAAAGTGAATTTTATTTTGAACACACCAGCACAGATATCTCCAAATTTCGCTGAACTAAGCGCTGTAGTTTCAATTTCTTAGTGTTTTGTCATTAGATAATAATGTTGAGTATTTATAGGGTCCCTTACATAACGATAGTGCTCTCATTTTTCTTGTCATAATAGTTTATTTTCTGTCCCTGCTCCTGCGTTCCTTGAATTTTAGTGCTGGATTTACTGACTGCTCTGACTCTCCTTCTGTTTATAGACCTATATTCCTCAAGTTCAATTTATTTTTAAGTTGGATATTTTATGTGCTCATTCCTGTTAGAGCTTAAAAAACTGTATTATTGACCAGGTAAAGCTATGAAAGTAACTATTATGAAATTTATTTTTAGCCCTTTAGTCACCTTAATGGTTCTTTAAGGTTTAAGATATGCTTAAAGTGCAGTACCATCACCTGAGAGTAGTGGCTTGTGATTACCCTTTCTTACTCATCACCTGCTCAATCTGAAACTCCTGAAATCTGGCATTCTCGCCACCTCCCAGGAGGATTATATAAGGGCCTTAAGTAGTTCAAGCCTTCAAATAAAAAAAAAGTATTGCTTACGTAGTTTCTAATCTGGAAATGCTCTTCTTCTTGTAATACATCGTGGTTCTGATCCCATTTCTGTGATTGTTCATTTTCTATCATTGTTTATTGCCTATAAATAAACCCACTGCCGTTGAGCAGATTGCTACACACAACCTAACTAAATTCCAAGTTCATTCTGACAATCAAGTTCTATTCATGACAAGGCTACAGTCGATCTTATTGGGAAAGCCTCGTCTATCTCCCAAGAAGTGGCGGTGGTCTTGAACTGATGACTTTGCAGTTCAAAACCCCAATTCAGACTCATCTCAGAAACCTCCCTGCCATGGAATGGACTCCGACTTGAGTATGAGGGACAGCAACCCAGAAGGACAGGACAGAACTACTTCTGTGGGACTCCTAGACTGTCAGCCTTGACTGGCCTCTTGAAAGCCTCGTCATTCTCCCTGGGAACAGCTGTTTTCAAACTGTTGTGCTTTTGATTCGTCAGCCAATGTGACACCCACTGTGCCACTAGGCCTCCTAATTCTGACGCAGTGTGACTCTATTTAGAATTTCTAATTTTTTAAAAACAATACTTTTATAGGGAGCTCTTACAACTCCTATAATTTTTATGAATCTTTAAGGGAGCAAACAGGTTTAACGTTCTTCTGTGGAGAGGCTAGTGTATTTGAATGAACAATCTTGCAGCTAGTATTGCACAGCTTAGTGAGCTCCAGCATCTTTCCTTCCTTAAGTGAGTTTCTACTGATCCTCCCTCCTGGCGACCGAGCAGAATTGTGCTCCATAGGATTATCTATGGCTGATGTTTGGAAGCAAATTAGAAGTCATTTTTTTTCTGAGGCGACACTGAGAATTAAACCAGCAACCTTTCAGCTAACAACTCAGCAAGCACCCGCCTTAAGTTTTCTCTTCATAAGCATTGTGTGCTATTCTCTCCCTGGGACATAGAATGACACCATTTCATTGCTTCAACTCACCTCAAACTCTAAAACTTTGTTACTGACACCTCTTCCAACTATCATCTGTAGTATACCAAGTAGCTGTACCTCTTTAAAAAAATCAAACCAGTTGTCATTGGCTTGGTAAGTGTTGAGCTCACTCAACTCATTTTGATATCAAATGTGCAAATCATATTTGAAATCCCTAGTGTTTTCAAGTCTATGACATTTTCCGGGGGTGAGGGGTGGGGATAGCAAGGCCTTTATTCCAAAGCACATCTGAGTGAGTTTAAATTACCAGCTCTTAGCTGAACACACCACTCAGAGACTTCTCATTGCCACTGTTAGTTGCTGTCAATAGATTTCAAATCAGTGGGACCCTAAATGGATACACTCAAGCTACTCTATAAGGTTTTCATAAGCAGATGACCAAATCACCCATCTGGAGAGGCAGTGGTTGGGTTCCAACTCCCAACCTTTCATTTAGCAGTCCAGAATTTTAACTTTTGAGCCACTAGATATCTTTACTTCATCACTTGCAACTCCCAATTGCATACAGACATCAATATGTCTATGCAGACATGAAGTGTAGCATGCCCTTTTCCTTCAGCCAAAAATATTGCTATGAATATAGAACTCAAATAATACATTTGCTTCTCAGACTTGTATGCTACTGACAATTTGATTGAAAACTACACGTAGGCCAATAACAGTTGTTATCAGCATGCCCTAGCTAGAATCATGGTTGCTTTGCAATTGTTTCCAACTCTAGGATTTCACCAACTCGGGCTTGCATTTGAAAAATTTGAACATTTCTGTAAAAATACCAGAAAAAAATCATTTTTCCTATTTGAGAAGGACATTTATATCTTCTATTCAGATGTAAAAGTAGAAACCATTAGGGTTTGTAACTTAATTTCCTTGCTCTGGAATTAACCTTACTTTGAGGGATTGACCAGAAAAATTCACTTAAGTACTCAAGAAACTAGCAATAACATGTATACAGGACTGATCCACAAATTCCATTTAGCCATTTTTATGAGCCATATGATGATTTTCTTCCTAGCAGTTTCCTCATAGAAAGGATTTTCTGTATTGTATATTTCATTTACACTTTCTTCTTTTTGTAAGAGTGATGGGTGGGATTAATCATTAAAGTGATGGGTAGTTTCAGTCTGAATATTTTCACATCTTACAGTGCTAAACATTATGAGTACTAAGTCAAGGTAGCTTGTTCCCATCCTCTGAATGCTTCATCTTCCTTTGTCTTTGAATTTGGAAACATTAGAGAGAGGATAAATACAACACTGAATTATTACATCTGGGCAAATACAGTTGAGCACATAAGGGGAATGTTGACATAATGTTACAATCAAGAAGGTCTTATGGATGTTTCAGTAATTATTTGCCATCAAATACAAAACTGTCAGGTAATGAGAATCTGATTCAATTTGTTAGAGGTATTTAACAATTCCTAGGGGGCCTAGTTGAACATTTTATATACATTTTTTCTCTTTTTTTCCCTGTCTCTCTTTCAGTATATTATCACTTCAAGGTACAGCAGGTGAACTTTAAAGTGTAATATGTGTGTACAATACTGTAAAGTTTTCAACATCTGAAAAAAAATACCCATGGGCAGTTCATTGAAGATGAAATTTCTGTCAGACACAGTAAATCCAATTCAGTTTTGTCATTGAGTCAACTTTTTGTGTGCTTATTGATGCAAAAAATTCATCTTGAACTAATGTAGAAATCTTTTATTTCCTGGAGGGCCATTGATATGCTTGTACAGAATGCTTATTTCTTATTTCCTAAGATGTTTTCATATACTTAGAGTGCAAAAATTGAACAAACATAATTATGTGTAATGAAGTATTGATGAGTTAATATATACTATATGTCTATAAATGTTAGGGCTTATTTTAATAATGTTATTTCTATTAAATATTGTTAATTTAAGGGCCCAGAAAAATATTACCAAATTAATGTTGAATATAATACTTTAATCAAGCTACAATTTCTTATTTTCCTTTATGCTGACAAAAGATATCAAACAGAGGGAACTCTCCTTTTCCTGTTATATCGGACCCTTTGCTTAATTCCTGTTTCATGCATTCCAGTTGAAGTATTCTAAAATTTATACTAAGAATTCATAACCATATAGTCCCTCTCTTTGTAAGATTCTCATTTCTACCAGGCTCCCTTTCCCCCACACCCTCCCCTGTCAATTACTATATGTTTTTCAGGTCTCAGCTAAAATGTAACTTCCCAAACCCTACTTCTTTCCATACCACTCATTTTGGAAATATATAGTATGATGATTATTTTTATATGTCAACTTGGTTGACTATGGTTCCTAATTGTGTTGTCAAATTAGTCTAAATGTTGCTGGGATGGTATTGTATAGATGTATGAGCATTTATAATTAGTTGTCTTTAAGTAAATATCATTATTTTAGGTAATGTGAGAAGCCTTGATCAATCAATGGAAGGCTATAAAGGCAGGGCTGAGATTTCTAAGATAAGAAAGAATTTATATAGCATATAGATATTGTCATATTTCCAGCCTGTTAGATTTCCCTAGACAGTTCACAAACACGAGTGTTTGAGCCAGCCCTATGAATTATATATCTTCCATTATCTACAATCCAGTGAGCCAACTAATTAACATCTATCACTCTCAAGAACTCGCCACTTGTCTGTTATATGCTCACTACTTGTCCATTACTTTGCACAGAACACTGTTGTATGTTGCTGTGATGTTAGAAGCATATCATCTATATTTTAAGTACTTGCTGGGTAACCAAAGATGAGCATGTTTTAGCAGATACTCTAGACCTGTGATTCTCAACCTGTGGGTTGTGACCCCTTGGAGGTCAAATGACCCTTTCACAGGGGTCACCCAATTCATAATAGTAGCAAAATTACAGTTACGAGTGACAAAAATAATTGTATGGTTGGGGCGGTCACCATGACATCAGGAACTATATGAAAGGGTTGCAGCATTCGGAAGGTGGAGAACCACTGTTCTAGACCAAGAGCAGACTACGTGAAAGAAATAATGTACCCACTTCTAAGGAGCTAAACTCTGAAATGCTTTAAGAATAGCAGTGACAGGTTGAGCCCCGGTGGTATAAGTAGTTGACTGCAGTATCTCAGGAAAAGTGTTGGGTAGCTCCCACGACCACCGGAGGGCAGTGATGCCTCCTCCAAACAAAACAAAACAAACAAAACAAAAAAAGAACAACAGCGACATATTGTCAAATGAAGTGATGGAAGGTGATTCTCCCATGTTGGAAGATACTCAAAATATGACCAAGGACAAGCTGCCTTCTCAAACCAAAGTCAACCATACTGACATGGAAAGTGTAAAACACTTTTAGGATTTTCATTTTCTAATGGGGCACAAAGTCAAAGTAGAAGAGAAAGCTTCATAAGCTCCTTTATTAAATAGAAACCTGGAATATGGAAAGTACTAATCTGAAAAATTGGAAGTCATCAAAAATGAAATGGAACCATAAAAACACATGTTAGGCATTACTAAGTTGAAATTGACTATTATTGGCTATTTTAAATGAAACTGTAACACAGTTTATCACACCTGAAATTATAAAGTCAAGAGTAATGGATTAAATTTTTCTTCAAGAATATGTCACTATCTTTCTTGAAATGCAAAGTGATTGGATAATATTTATATGCATAGAAGAAAACTTGGCTAATAAAGTATATTTCAAATCTATGCAAAATTACACTGAAGCTAGTGATGAGGAAACTTACCGCATTATTCAGTTTGATATTGAACAAATATGCAATCAAGGTACATTGATAATTATTGATGACTGAAAAGTTAAAGTTGGAAATGAAGAGGAAGGAACATTAGTTGGAAATGTGGCCTTAAAAACAAAGTTCGAGACCCCATGAAAGAATTTTACAAGGGTAGCAATTCTCCATTTCCATACTCTTTCAACAATGCAAAGAGCAGGTGTCCACACAGATCTTCCAGATGTGATACATAGGAATCAACATGATCTAGTTTACAATATCAGTGGAAAGGGATGCTGGGGAAGCACAAAGAAGCTCACTATTCACAATTGGAATGATGCCAGAGACTGTGGAACAAATATACTGCTCAAATGTAAATTCAAGCTGAAGTATAACATTTCAACAAGTCCATGAGAGCACAAAATGCAATTGATCACAGAGAGCGTGATAAGCAGAGAAAAGATTGTAGCCATCAGGGAATTCCTTTTACTTCGATCTATCAGCAGTTGAGAAATCAAATGAGGCATTGCATTGGATAAATCTGCTGCACAAAACTTCTTTAAAGTGTTGAAGAGCAAAGGTGTTCCAGACAGGGATAAAATATACCTAAGCCATGTCATGATATTTCCATTCACTTCAAAAGCATGTGGAAGTAAGACAATGAAGTAGGATGACCAAAGTATAAATGATGGACTTGAATTATGGTTCCGGGGAAGATTATAGAGAGTAGTATGGACTGCCAGAAACATAAAAAATAAAGATGTGTCTGGGAAGAAACAAATAAAGCTCCTTAAAAGTAAGAATAGCCAGATTTTGTCTCACATACTTTGAACATGTTGTCAAGAGTGGCCAGATCCTGGAAAAGGACATCCAGCTCGGAAAAACCGAAGGGTGGTGAATAGAGGACACTAGAAAGGAGATGGACAGATATAGTGGCTGCGATACTAGGCTGGAATATAACTATGAAACTGATAGAGGAGAGAGCAATCGTCCTTCTGTTATACAGGGTCACTGTGAGCAGAAACTGATTCGATGGCACCTAACAATAATAACATGCACACATTACTCCATAAGGAGAGTAGCTAGATCTATTTTAATCACCATTGGTGTAGCTGGGTAAGTGTTGGACTGCTAACTTCAAGGTTGGTTGTTCAAACCCACCAGCTGCTTCAAGGGAGAAAGATGGTCTGCCCTAAAAAACTACAGTTTCAGAAGCCGTGTATTGTACCAATATGACTTAGCATCCATTGGAATTGACTTGATGGCAGTGACTTTGGTGGGTTTTGAGCAAGTCACTGAATGGAAGTATATGTTCTAAGAACTTAGGCCATATTTATGCTAAAAATCCTTACTAGTAAATATTAGTAGAGTTTATTTTAGCACATAATTGAATATATTCATTACTTGAGAAACAACCTATATAATTTGTTATGTAACTTATTCATAATTCTCCTTTTTCACTCACAACTGATAGGTTTTATAAGATATTTAATAACCTGCCAGATTTATAATTTCTTTGTGTCTAGATCATATATGAGGGAGCTTCATAAAATTAATGGCGAAAATGTAATTAGAAGAAAATATAATTTTGAATGAAATTTTTGAAGATTATCTATATAAAACATATGTTATATATAATTTATCACTGTATAACTACATATAAGGAAATATTTATAAATATGTGTTTATATGTATATAAAATCTTTGTCACCTACATAAGGAGAGTATTAGAATTATTATTTCTTAATTTCGATTTCTTATTCAATAAAACTTGATAAAATAAAGTTGAAAGTTCACAGTAATAAAAAAAAGTTTAAAATAAAATTATGTACTTATGGCAGATTTCCGAAATCACATTTTTCAAAAGTTGAAGGAAACTTGTCTTTTATAATAGTTTTAGTAAGATAGTGCAGTTTACTTGTTAAAACATATTAATGACACAGGATTTCTCAATTCTATGCAAAGGATAATTAGCACAAAAATATAGCTGACTGCCTTCTAGCTTGGCTTTCCAGTATATATATATATATATTAAGGATAGGTGAGTCATGCGAATGTATAATAGCATTTCAAACCACAAAGAATTTTTATAAGAATATAGGTGAAATACACTTTCTAATAACTTTGTTTGTTGATAGCATGTATGGATCTCAGAATTTTACGTGTATTTTACACATAATATTAATTTCAAACTGTACAAAATTACGAACCAAATGGCATTATTCCATTAGAGATGAGGATTCTGCATCTCAACAACAAAAACTAGCTTACCTAAATGTAGTTGGAAAAAGATAAAGCTAAAGTGAAACCCGAGTCTTATTGGATTGTTTGTTTCATTCAGATTTGATTTTTCTCTTAGTATGCTATCCCTTTTGAAGGTTCATAATAGTGCAGTGTCATGAACAGCGTTCTCTTTCTCCTATTTGGGACATGATATGGTGGCAGGCAAACCTTGAAGTTAAAATACCTGGAGTTAAGACCAGCCCCTGCTGTCAATCATTTCTGTGCAAGAGGAAACGAGTCATTAAATCACTGAGCAGATTAGAGTCCTCTGTAAAAAAAGGTACATAGTATCTAGTGCAAAGATTGTTGTGAGCAATAATAAGTTAATGATTAATTTAATTAGGTTGTCCTTCACAGGCAGTGTTTCAGCTTTCTATTGCATGTAAGGTCACAATGAGTTAGGGCCCAGTGCATGGCACCCAATAGTGATGACAGCAGGTGGTGCATGGCCCTTGATGCATTTAAAGGGTAAATGAGCATCACGTGATCCTATGACAGTTACTTACCGTCAAGATAAGACACAGCAGAATTAAAAGCAAGAGATCTATTTGCAATTAATTACAAATTCTTTTTTACTAAACAATTCTGAAGTAGGGACCCATGAAATGTACATTGCATCATTTACTTATCTGTAAATTATTCTAGAATTTTCACTGTACTGTAATTATACAAATGTACACTCTGATATCAAAATAAATCATACACACAAACATCTCTACACTCTATGTGTATGTCTGTATGGAAATGGTTATGTGTGTGTTCATAAACATGCTCACATGTGACAAAGCCATAAGAGATAAGGGTAGTCAAAAGTTAAGACAGCAAAATATTATTGTATAGTTTTAAATTACATTCATATATGTAATTTTATCTTTATAACATTTAAAATACATTAAGTGAAAGCTGAAATGTTATTTAGATATCAATTTTTAAAAACTGGAAAAATTTGACATTAGCATATCATTTTTCCTCATTTACATCTTTTAGTTTGAATTTTAATATAAACCCCTGAAATCATCCAAGTTTTAATACTCTTGGCATAATAGTTTGGGAACGTTGCATTATAAGATCTCCCTTGACAATTATCTTAATTTCCAGAAATAGTCAGCAATGAAAATGAACTTCAATGCCATTGCTCAAATTTAATCACGTCACATTTAAACACCCTGGGGGAATGCATAGGGACACTGTGGGTCACAAAGTCCCATAAAAGAAAACAGTCCTAGTTATTTTTAGATTAGTTAACTGAAATGCTATCAAATGCCATTGTATTTACTCTAGCTTAAAAACCTTGTTCTGTTACATTTACATTGCCAAGCTTGTCTGTTCTTAGAAGGATAATTTTCTCAATCCAGTTCATCAGAATTTTTCTTTCAAGCTGTTTATGAAAATGTCTGTCTGAATACTGGAGTTTATATCACGTAAAAACAACAAGGAAATTTAAATTAGGACTCTAATTTGAAGAATTGCTGTAATGCTGTAATGAGTACTATGGGAGTATCTAAATGATTTTCACATATCATTCAAAATCAACTTTAATTAATAATCAAATGTAATGAAATCATTTTCCTAAAATGAAGAAGTGAAAATTGAAAAAAAATTGAGATTTACCAAAGTAGAAAAATAAGCCAGAGTTATCAAATTTGAAACTCCAAATAAAAGTTATTTAAACAAGAAGCCTTAGACTATTAGTAAATATAATTCTAATAATTAATAAATAATTACTGGAAACAGTTTTGATAGATTTTTGTAAATTATTAGAAAGTTTGTTGTTAATATTGAAATGATTACACTGCTATAGAATATGAATGCTAGGTTAATTTATATAGTAAAAATTATTGCCACACAATTAAGGACTATGCCATAATACACAGTGATAGATATAAATTCTCATTTATCTCTTCCCCTCTAAATTCTCATTTCTCATAAGTAAAGTTGCTTTATAACTACATTAATTAAAGACATGTATTACAATAAAGAATTCATCTAGAATTTTAATACATATTAAAGCAATATATCTGTAAAATCTTTTATTTATAATAATTTAGATAATGAATAAATACAAATATGTGTGTATATATGTATGTAAACTCTAAAAAGATCATTAGTGTTAAAAATATTCCCTTTTAACATACTGGTGGGGGTCATTATAGTATATTACTTAAAAGCAAAAGAGAAGGACAGTAAAGGTTAATATTTGAGAAGAAATATTTGTTTTGATGAAGCGTAAATATATCAATATTAATCTATCTATCCCATTTAAAACATATCCTAAAAATTGCCAATTTTAATGCTTGATAGTTTCCAGGATTACAGCAACCCTTAAGCCACCACTGTACAATAAACAGTCAGAGGACGGTAGGTCACAGGATTACTACACGTTTGTTGATTTCTTTAAAACAGATGAGAACAAAATGAATGATATAAGCTCAATTACGTAGAAATCCACATGTACAAGTGGCCTCAAAAGATAAAAGATTTCTCTTTGGCTTCCTTATTTTGATCCACTTACATAACTTCACCGAGATAACAATTATAAAGGTCTTATCTAGTGAAGGAAAAATAATTTAAATGCTAAGTGCATTATGACAAATATGCTGGATATCAGTTTATTACATTGGCAGAGGAGGCTGTGGGGTTGTTGGTTGTTGCATACATGCCATCAGCTTGGTTTCTGACTCAAAGCAACCCTGTGCATGACAAAAGGAAGCTGGTCCTGGGCCTGCCTCAGGGTTGTGATGTTTGATCCTGTGGTGTCAATCCCTTTCCTCGGGGGACTTCCTCTTTATCTTTTTATGCTTCTCTTTTGTCCCTCCCTCCTTGTGACCCCTTTATAAATTATAAATTATTATTATTTTCCTATCTAATATCACCTGCTGTCTCTGTTTCACCACAGTTACTGTTATTCATCCCCCTGGGGATGGGTTTTGGTTTCATGTCAATCATTGTGTTAAGTTCTCCCTTTCTCCCCACCTTCCCTCTACCCTTGCTGGATTCTGAGAGTCAGCATGGACACAGGGGCCTTGAATGAATGAACGCAAGGAGAGAGAGCATAGGGTTCAAGTCTAGGCAAAAACCTTAGAGCATTTGGAGGATAGGTTCACATCATGAGCTCTAAGAAATGAATTGGTGCTTTTGAACTGTGAAATGAGCGACTCTGTTATGTTTTAACAAGGATCACTCTGGCAGCTGAGCAGAGAACTTGAAGGTATGTATGCAGGATAATTGTCTCCCTTAAAGACAATTGTAAATGTATTGTGATTGCAATAATCAACCAATTTGAGGATCTATGTGTTGTCCACCCCCAAGTCAATTAATTTCACTCAAAGTAGAGTTGGAACTACCTGTAACTGGCAGATGCTCAAAATACCGTGTGAAAGAGGAAAAGTAAATTGTCAATGTGGGGGAGTGCTGCTTCTTTCACTAGAGTTTGTGAAGTCTCTAAAATCATTGGAAAGTATAGCACACAAAAAGCATATTCCAAGAAAGTTAAAAATAGGGAAATAATCTGTATGTATTTTAATAAATCCTTATAGCCTCATAAAATAAAACCAAATATTCCCATTAAATAAGTTGTGGAATGTACCCTAAGTGATAGTTCTTACCACTTTGTGAGGATGCAGTGAGGAACAGAAAAAAAGCACTAGAATGTTGGAGTCCATCACAGTTTAAGGGACTCAACAATATGAGAAAATGGTGCTAGCCCCCTTGCTATTGCCTATCATTTTTACGTAAAATGAGAAAAGTGAATTTCAATATACTCCTCTGTATGTGGATACCTTCCTTCTACTTACGATCTATCTTTCTTTGTACCTACCTATGCATCTATGTAATTATGTATCTGTGTCTTATGTGTATTTATGTATCTGTCTATGTATTTCTCTATCCATCCACACATGTGGTACAGTTAGAGCCACAGCCTTTGTAACTCTCACCAAATGACTGAGTGGAAGCATGTGTGTAAGGCGTGGAGAACTCTTGTTTTGTGAACTGGACAGTTTTGTCATTCCACTGGGTAAAAAGTGAGACACTTCAGAAGCAAGACTGGAGAAATCCATGGCTACCAATAAAGAACAGCCAGAAATAAAGTGTATCTGAGAACCTTGAGTGAAAGTTGACAGAGAGGCAATGCAGAGAAAGTGAGACACTGGTGAGCTTCCCGATCTATGGAACTAGGAAGGCTGAGTAGCTTTGGCGAGTACCCTTGATCAATGGATCAAGGACGCTTGATCTAGGGGTTGCACAAGTGAGAGGCAAACGTAGAGAAACAGGTCTGCCAGCTGGGTTGAAAAGAGGTACTCTAGACAAAAGAACAGTATCGCTAACATTTTTTAACCTGGTTTGAATCTTACTAACTTCCCTTAGGTTGTTGTTCTAAAGTGTGATCAAGTTATCCTCACCAATAGCAATGCTAATGCACAACTGAATGAAGACATTGTCCTCACAGTTACCTGTGCCCGAGTCCTTCGATAGCCACTGTGTCAATCCACCTTCTTCTTTCCACTACCTCTCCACTTTGCCAAGCATGGTGGCCTTCTCCAGGGACTGATCTCTCTAGACAACAAGCTCACCATATACAAGATGAAACCTTACCATCTTTGCCTCTAAGCAGGCCCCTGGTCATATTTCTTCCAAGACAGATTTATTTGCCCTGTTGGCAGACCATGATACTTTCAATATCCTTCTCTAGCACCACAATTCAGATGCATTAATACTTCTATGGTCTTCCTTGTTCAATGTCCAACTTTCAAATACATATGAGGCAATGGAGAATACCATGGCTTGGGTCAGTGCTCCTTAGTCCTCAAAGATTCATCTCTGCTGTTCAGTGCTCCAAAACTGTAGATCTTATAGTGACTTTACCTATGCAATGCATCCTTTACGTAATGCAATTTATCTGCTGACTGCTGCTTCCTTGAGTATTGATTTTGGACACAAAAAAGACAAAATCCTGGACAACTTCAAATACTTTTCCATTTATCATAATGTTTCCTATTGGTCCAGTTGTAAAATTTTTGGTTTTCTTTACATTGAATTATAATCCATACAGAATGCTGCAATCCTTGATCTTCGTCACCAAGTGCTTCAAGTCCTCCACAATTTCAGCAAGCAAGGTTTGCCATTTCTATAATTGAAGTTGTTTATAAACCTCCTCCAATCCTGATGCCACAATTTTCTCCATATAATCATAATCTATGTGATTTTCTCAGCATATAGATTGAATAAGTGTGGTGAGAGGCTATAACCTTCACATACATCTTTCATAATTTTAAACCATGTGTCCCATTTCAATTTTGATCACTTCCCCAGTGGACCTCATAATTGTAAATAATGTCAATAAATTCTGTTCGACATCTTAACAGGTTATTAAAACAAGCAGAGAAACATAATGCTTTGGGAGAGACTGGTAATATCACAATAGGGTTAAGGAAGTTGGAAGGTGAAATCATGGTTTTATCTTGTAAGAACTGGGTTGGTGTCTTTTCCCTGCTAAAGCTGGGGAAATCAGAGGGGCCTTCACATCTCTTCCTAAACTGTATCCACCTATCTATCTCTCTTGCTTATCTATACCAATAAATCAAGACAGGGACTCAGAGGGCGCTACATTAAAAAAATATAGATATGTCAAAAAAAACCACACCTAGCATAAACTGATGATAATCAAAACTTACTTGCATAGGTCTTTTCATAATCAAATAGAAATTCATGCTTCCCAAGGAATTTTAAAAATGTGATGACCCCAATGGAAATTTATGATGGGGATGGATAGGCTTCAGGTTTAGGTTTCATCATCAGACATCTAAGATGTTTTATTTCTGACATGTGTGCATCTAGTTGGCTGTGTCTGGAAATAAAGAACTAAAGAATCTTTCCCTCACTCATGGCTTTGTAATCTCTCTGAAAAGACCCCCTCTCTTCCCATACTATGAATTCTGACTTCAATTTTTCTGGGTCTCAAATCTCCATACTTTTAATCCCATCTACCAAGAAAATGTTGAGCTTTTCATAAACTAATTCAGCAGACTGGACCTTGTCTGCCTCAGGGTAGCACTTATCCTTAAGCAGGATTCTGAAGGCCAGTCCTCTACACACAACGTATTTTAGGATAATGGTCAGGGATCACTTTCTAATTGTTCTTATAGGAGGCATCTGTAGGCCCAAGGAGCCATTACGGTGTCTATCTAGGCATGGATATAAGCTATGCCGAGCCTAAGAATTTCTTAGGAGACATTCCAACTAACTTTAAAAATTCTGTCTTTACTGCATAGATAACAAATATTCACTGCAATCTATTTTTGTTCCTTCTTGGATTAATAACATTTATTTAGAATATATGTGCTTACTTTGCAGCCAACCTCAAGTCTTAGGAGCTTAAGAGATGAGGCCTGCGTGCGCTTCTCCTGGGGCTGCTGGCACAGCCTTCACAGGACGGCCGGAGTCACCTGAATGTGAGCTTTACTACTTGTCCAAAGCTGGTGTTTTGTTCTCTTTTTTTGTTCAGCTTGGGTTTTGCTTTTCTAGGGAGGGGTGTGCATTCTGTTTTCATTATAGATATTTTGGGCACATTTTCCTATCATGGTACCCATCATTTGGAGTTGTTACTACCTTAGGTTTCCACGATGATTAAAATAATAATATGTAAAACTCATCCTCATGTGTGGGTCCTTCCACATGTACCCCTATTTTTACTGAGATAGAGAACATATATATGTGTATACATATATATGGTTTTAGTGCCCTACATTTATTGTCAGAAACGGAATAAGCATTTTGACAGTAGACGTCTACCTCAATGTACATTCAAATCAAAAATAGGTTTTATAGGAGGAGGAAGTTTGCAATACTCTCGGAGGAGTATTGTTATGACTTTTAGTATGACTACTCCAATGCACATTGTGTACTAGATAGAATATATCCTGGACAATATGAACATGAGTAACATGAATGACACATATGACATGTGTTTTTACAATCACTTGCATGCTTCATAAGGACAAGTCATTAATTAGCCACTTTGACAATGAATGAAGGCCATAGTAATAAAATATACTTAAATACTTACTATATTGACAATTTCTTCCCATAAATTCACCTGGACATTCACAGGAATAGTTAGCAATGAGATCAGTACATATTCCACCATTTTTGCAAGGCTCAGCTTCACATTCATTTATGTCTGAAAAAAAGAGAAAGGAGAAAGGTAATTTTTATTAAAATAATTGATTACATATTGTAGAGTTTGGAGTGATGAAAGGAAGATCTAAGAAATGCTCTATCGGGGTGTGTTAAGTCAATAAGACCAGTGCGAGCTGTCATGGGTTGAATTATAAATTGCCCCCTCCAACATAAATAAGTAGATAAATAATGGATCCACTTGGCTGCTCCATGCTTCTAAATAGTTTGACTATCATATAATGATGTAATCATCCCCATGATCTGATTTGATCTAATGATTAATTCAATTTTAAGGGAATTTATATGACATGCCTATCCAGAACCAGGTCTAAGGCAAAGTAAGGGGGAGGGGGGGTTCCCTGTGTTACGTCCTACATTGCCCCTTTTTCATATAGCAGATACAAGGAGAGAGAAGCAGGTGGAGAAAAAGAGGAAGAGAGACCTTCCTATCATCAAGAAAAGAGAATGCCCTTGGGACCTACAATCTCTGAACTAAGACTTATTAGGCACAATGGTCCCAGATTGATGCCCACATGCATAGAGATCTCCAAGAAATATTGGGCCCAAAGAAACTCACTGGAGAAAAGAACCTTTGAAAATCAACAAAGAAAGAAAGCCTTTCCCTAGATGTGGTGCCATGAATACAAACCTTTAGTCATCTAAATTATGGAAGAATGTATTTCTCCTCTTTGAAGTCACAGACCTATGATATTTCTGTTAGAACAACACTCAATAACTAAGATACTAGTTAAAATTAACAATTTGTTAGCAATAGATTTAAATCAAATTCAAATGGTTTGAGAATCCAGATGCAAGTCCAATAGAATAAAACCACTCTCATTTTTTGAAAATAGACAGAGCAATTTGGGGAAATATTTAGTGTATCCATAGAATTAAATCAAACAAATTAACACTGATAGAGAGAGGAATCTCTATCACTTACAAGATCTACAACCTTCCCTGCAGCAATAACTGCCAATTAACACTGTCTCATTTCATCTTAATTCATTAAAATTCTGACAGAGATGTTTTAGTTTCTAAATAGTTCGCCTTTGATGAATGCTATGAGAAGCAAATTAGAGTTAATAGCTACAGCTCGTTACATGCAAAGTATAATAAATGTAAATGATGATCACTTCCTAATCTCATTCAAGTGTTTCTAAAGTTAGGACGACTAAAGGGACTTACCTTTGATATATCATTATTATACCTGATGTAAAATCCTATGAAATATAAAACATCTAGAAATTATCCTAATTTCCATATTAATTTTGTACAACAGGGAAAATGAAGGTGATTTTGAGCAGACAAATAAATAAATAATGACAAATTCAGCCAACCACCACTCATCTGTCAGTCTTTTGACCTGTGGTGGCTTGCGTGTCGCTATAACACTGGTAGCTATACCACCAGTATTTCAGAAACTGGCAGGGACACCCAGGGAGAAAAAGTTTCACTAGAGCTTCCAAATGCAGACAGACTAGGGAGACAGTAGGAGTCCTAGTGGCACAGTGGCTACAAGGTGGGCAGCTAACTGCAAGGTCAGAAGTTTGAAACCAGCAGGCACTCTCTGGGAGAAAGCAAAGCTTTCTATTCCACCCAAATGGGATACGGCTTTGGAAACTAATGGGGGGTGGGGGGGGAGGTCCTAGACTGTTCTACAAAACCACTATGATGGCAATGAGGTTATTTTTTTGGTGAGGAAGAAAGGACTGGCAATCTACTTCAGAAAATGAACTAATGAGAACCCGATGGATCACAAAAACATATTCTTAGATAGTGTGCTGGAAGATAAAATCCTAAATTGGAAGGCCTTTGGGGTATACAATGATTGCAATATGGTCTCAGGCTTACCAAGCAATGCAAAAATAGCCCAGAAGGAGGCAACATTTCGTTGTGTATAAATGAGGTCATCTTGAGTCAGAGCAGACTTAAAGGCAACTAACATTTGATCAGAAATTCAAACCAGTAATCTTTATACACCATCGTCTCTAACGCAGCTCCAGAGAGAGTAGGTTCTAAGAGAAAAGTTCTATGAGTATTTGAAGATCACACAATGCTCCCTCTCTTTCTTTTTGTGACTAAACTCAACACAAATCTAACTCCTCTATTCTCATTCCTCTCTTTTAAACATTTCTTGCAGGCAGAAATGACATTACAGAAGAATTGCCAGTTTAAGTGTTTGCGCCCTTTAACTTAGGCAGACCAAGTTTTGCAATACTACAATTTTGTTGGTTTTGAAACATCTCTCAAAAAAGCCACACTGTATCTGGACAACAATTAAAAGAACAATAAAAAACAAAACCCTGCCATTGAGTAGATTGTGACTTAGAGCCATGCTACATGGGGTTTTGCGACTGGAAATCTTTACGGCAGCAAACAGAGTCCCCCTTCTCCCCTGGAGGAGAGCTAGATTATTTTGGACTGCCACCCCTGAGGTTTGTGGGTCCACTTTATCCAAAAGTACTCAGCTCTTGGGGCAACAAGGCAAGTTGTTCAACTTCCAACTCACAACCAGGTCAATGCGACTCAAAGGCTCCCTACAAAACAGAATAGAACTTCCCCACTGGGTTTTGGAGACAATAAATTTTCATGGGAGTAGAAAGCCTATTCTTTCTTTCAAGGTTTAGAACTGCTGACCTCATGGTTAGGAGCAAAATGAGTAGTCCAGGGCTGCTACAGAAGACAACTAGTGCCCAATAAGTATTTCTTAAAAAGCCTTCTACTAAAAGAGCTGATATAATAGGGTTCACAGTTTAAAACACAAAATTCTTCATTATCTTCAATGTTGCAATGGATCTTCCAATACACTATAACATGTCAAAAAGTATTTATTACGTTTTGGGTTATACTACTCACAATAATATTAGCCTTAACCTATCTCCAAATATCACACTAGAAAAACACCTAAAACCAAACCAAAACAAAACAAGTTTGCCCTTTTCATCTCTTTTGCCCATAGGGGATTACCTCCTGAACGTAGAATTGGTATTATCTCCTTCTAAATACAGTGTAGAAAATATGGCTTCAATTGACATGTATGGGTGATGATTTTATACTTAAAGGGGATCTTTTTTAAATATGTCGACTGTGGTAGATGGAAAATCTGTTGTCAATTTGGGAAGGAAGAGTGAAGGAGTAGAGTTTAGTCTGTCAGTCAGGCTGCAGCTTGATGGCCTCCTTTGGGCGTTCTACAGAGATAAATACCTCGCCGGAGGTGGGAGACTCGCTTACTCCCTGCCAGACCTTGTTGACCAGGAGCCTGATGGAGCTATGCTGATGCAGCAAGAGCCCTGGGAGCTGGAGGAACTATGTGGAGACCCCGGCCAGTGCTGAGATACTTAAACTGCCACTGGATCTACAAGACCTTCCACACAATGGCCTGTGATCTCCTGGCCTTTGGTATTATTGCATGGATGTCTGAGGAACTTACGGGCTAGTATTGGACATATGAGCTGATATGGACTTGGATTTATGGACTTGATCTGCACTGGGTTGGAATGTTTGCTTAATATTCAATTACTCTCTATATAAAGCTCTTTCCCAATACATATGAGTATCTGTGCATTTCTTTCTCTAGTCAGCCCAGACTAACAGGTCAACCATTGCAAGTAGAGATACTATTGTTTTTGGACAATAAGATGCACCTGACCATAACACACACCCAGTCTTTAGAACATGAAAGCAAGAAAAAAAATATTCTGAACAAAATAGAACCAGGATACTAACATATTCTGGGGTACCATACCTCCAGATCATAAGATTCACCCTCATTCCTTCCCCCCACCTTTTTGGGGAAAAGTGCATCTTATGGTCTGAAAAATATGGTAATTCATGATGGTGCACAGAGAAAAGTAGAAATAACTTGAGAGTTTCAAATGACAGAGCACAATATGAACCTGATCATCTCTAAAATCAATTATAACTTGTAAAATATCTATCCTAAATATGTAACTCCAATAAAGAGAGAATTGGGGCAGGAAGGGAGGAGGGAAGGAGGGAAGAAGCAAAGGAAGGAGGGTGTAAAGAGAGGACTGGAGAGAACAAGAAAAAAGTCACATCCTAATTCATTCTTTTTCTCCTCTGATGAGAGACCTAACTTGGTCATCAAAATTTCACTTGCTACCTTGCAAAATATTTTCATTAAAATTTAAAATTGGCAGGAAAATCATCTTGCTGTTTGTTTTGCTGCCAGCTCAGAGCAAGGCAATGGCACTGTGTCAAAGGGATGCAATTAATGTACATTAGCTACTTTGGCTACGTGGAATGTGTTCAGTATGTTTCCCCTTATATCACATCGCCAAAGATCTATCTTAGATAGAGAATGTTGGTGGAGGCTAAGAAGTTATATCTTCATGTCTTCTTAAATGCATTGCCTTATTTTGCAAAGTAGACATTGAATTTTTTCCCCTATAGAGAACCAATTGAGTAGTGATGTCTTTAGAAGGCAACTTGTGTGCAATATAAATTGATCTTTGAGAGACAGGATTAACAAGCACAGAAAGAAGATCTTGGTAGTGCTTTTCCATGCAGGAGGCCAGAATATATTACAATTTGGAAATGAAAAGCTGATGGTACAAGTAGTCCAGTTTGTCAGGAGTAGAGAGAATGAAGGAAAGTGACTGGATCCCAGTATAGGGACACTGACAGAGACAAGGTCATGGTAAGACCATAGAACTAGCAGAAAGAATCTGGCTTTTCCTTTGGCAGGAAAATATTGAATATAGATGTGAAAATATCCTCTGCTCCCTGGTACTTTAGTAATAATTTCTGGTTTAGAAATTTCTTCTCCCTTAAAGAGTTACAGGCTCTGAAATCCACAGGAGGCAGTTTCCCCAGCATCACCTTAATAGCAATGCATTTGGTTTGAGTTTCTGTTAGGTTTGTGGGCTTCCAATGAAGTCGTATTTGGGAAAGACTAAAAAATATATATACAAAATAATAGACAATAATTTAGACACTTGTATAATTTTTGGTGCTAAGAAGTGCAACCTCTATTTTAATGTTCAGGTAAGAGGCTCTCTGTATAGTCTCATTTTGAGCCTGAAATATATTCTGAGTAAATGTAAGTGTGGCTCTTCCTGCTTTTAAATCTTAACTGAAGGAAGTTTTCTTAGCCACCAATGGGAGGACAACCAAGAGTCATTATATACCTTATGAATAATATTTGGGCAATTTGCTGTTTGCTTCATTAAATTTTCCATATCTGAACACAATAAATAGAGTTTGGAACATACGATTCTGAGTTTAATCGAGATAAATCGACCTTTAAACCTTGCCGCGATTTGTTCATCAGGTCAGAGCTGCAATCATCACCAAAGCATGTTGTAATTAAGAACAGCTGACTCTACAATCAACAACAGCTAACTCCTTTCCCCAGAGGGTCACAGGAGGGCCAATGAATTGAGATTGTATTTGAGAAGGTAAAAATACTTTCACAGTCATACTCAGTTTTTGATAAAGGATGACCTTTTCATTGTTTACAAGTGCATTTCCAACTTTTTTATCGCAAAGAAATATGGTAATCTAAATTTCATAATAATCATTTAAATGATATTATGTTCTGTGATGGATTTAAACTTACATTTAATAGCAAGCCTCACTAATAATGCATTTTTGCATATGTGCATATCTAGTAAGAGGCAGGCTAAAGAGCAAATGCAAATGACACAGAAGCTTTTATTCATCAGTATAAGGCAGAAGTCCTTTAAACAGTGAAAGGCTATTTTCACTGTGATTACCACGGCAGGCAATCTAAATAGAAATTGACCTCAATTTGTATAAATCATGGTTAATTAAGGATTAGATATAAATGGTCAAAGGATATAATATAAGGAAATGAAAATTAGCATCTCTGTCATAAATCACACACATTTCATTTTTGATAGATCAAGAGAGTATTAGTCCCACAAAAAAGTCTACATTTATTCAAAATATATTTGTGATAAGTTACTTTTGCTAAGAAAATTTTGACATAGTTGTTTCCCTATAACGTAGGAATTCCCATATTTGATCATACTTATAGGTTTTTTTTAGCATAATCTGATATTTTGCCTCTATATTGTACTTTATTTTTTTAAGTGTGTTTTAGGTGGCAGTTTATACAGCAGACTTGGTACCTCTTTAACAATTTTAAAGAAATTATTTCACACATAGATACAATTTCCATACTATATTAACTATTATTTCCATTTTGTTTGTGCTGTTTCCATTGATCTAGCTTCCCTTCCTCTCCTTGTCTCACTGTCTTTGTTTCTCAGTGAACATTGCCTATTCAGTCATATGTAGTTAATTGTTTAAGGATGTTCATTATTCATATATGACATTGTTTATTTTATAAAATCAATGCATTATTTGGTGCAATAGTGATGGACAAAACCATATTCAATACCAAGTTCAGAGCGTATTTTAGGTTGATTATCTCAGAGGTTTTTCTAGTCTCTGTAGGTCTAGTAAGTCTGGCCTCTTCAGGAATTTGGGTTTCCTCAACAAATTTCTTCTTTTCTATCTGGCACCTTCCCTTATGGCCCTAGTCAGACGGTAAGGAGTGGTAGGTGGGCACCCCCTAGTGGTTAAGCATTAGGCTGCTAACGACAGTGCTTGAAGTTCAAACCCACTAGAGGATCTACAGAAGAGAGGATGCTCCAAATCCCATAAAGACTTAGTCTCAGACTGCCTCTGTAACAGTTCTAGCCCAGCCCAGAGGATTACAGTGAGTCACAGAAACGTAGTGGCTATGGGTTTGATTTTAAGATTTTGGTTCTTTTTTTTAAGACTATAATTTGAGTGGGTTGTTAGTTACATGGAGCTATGGTGGTGTAGTGGATTAAGCACTTGGTTTCTAACTGCAATTGAATTGCTACTTTGAGCCTTTGATTCTCCTTCCTGTCTTTTGCTCTATTGGAGACCACACGTTATATCATGCATGGCTGTTCTCAAACGTTTAGATCCCAGATCCTACTTACCAAAATAGGACATTATCTGATCTTTAAGTTATTTCATGACACTGTGCTTTCAAAATAGTACATAAATCCCATGAGTTAGCTACTTGGACATGTCCAAGAAATCTCTGTTTTTTATATATGTAAATAAGAGGAGCCTTCACAAAGTTCATAGGAAAATTCCATTATATTTCAAGGTTATTTTCCCCAAGTTTGGGGAAGGTCCATCACATATGCAACAAACAGAGAAATGCATATACATTTGCTTATAGATGAACCTATACTTGCTGTCTTCGTTATACAGTACTGCTATAACAAAAATAGCACCAAAAGATGGCTTTAACAAGCAAGGTTTGGTTTTTGTCTCTCCCTCTCGTAGTTCAGAAGACCAGAAGTTTCTCTCTATATCAACTCTGCAGGAAGGTACTTAGTGGGCTTTGTGTTTTGTAGAAATCTACATGTGTTCGGCATCAAGCTAACCCTGGATCTAGATGCTTCCCAGAGCAGGGACCCCCAAATCAAAGGGTGTTTAGTTTCTTATTCTTCTTTATTGTACATCTAGATCCCTTTCTTTCATGTTGCTTCTTTTTCCTTTTATTCCTTGTAAGACAAAAGGTATTGCCACACCCCAGATAAACTCCCCTTCCTAAAAATCAAGGGGTTTATAAGATTCAAGAAGTTGAATCCAGCTCTTTTTATAACTGATTGGCTGATCACGTCATATCACTTCATGAAGAAATATTACATAACATCCAAATTACATCATCACATGATTGCCAAATTAGAGAATCACATATTATTTGAGGGGACACAATTAAACCCATAAAACATGTTACATGCATTTGCTACTATGCTTTCCTATGCATATATATGCATATTTACGTATACAACTGAACACATATTTCCTGGTTGTTTTTGCTGTTCTTGCTATGTTGTATAGTTTATAGCAGTTACTGAAGTTGTTATTTTTCCTCATACACTCAAAAAATAGTTTTATTGGGCTGAGCCCCAGTGGCATAGTGGTTGAGTGCAGGACTGTGGCCGAGGGGCTTGGCGGTTCAAATCCAGCAGCAGCTCTACAGGAGCAAGACTGGGTAACTCCCACAACTACCAGAGGGTAGTGATGCCCCCCCCCCAATAGCTTTATTGACATCCAAGGGGGTACTAAAAATAGAGCATTTTTTCAAAATCTATATATTTATTATTATTATTAACAAAACAACCTCATCATTTTCAAAGTGCTCTCCATTGAGCTTTATAGATTTGTCAAATTTGTGATTCCATTACTGGGAACGTTTTTCAAACTCATCTCTTTGGATAGCTGACAGCACCTCTGTCATTTTTTATTTTTCCTTCACCTCTTCCATGTCATCAAATCTTTGTTCTTTCATATCCTTCTTTATGCATGGAAACAAAAAGAAGTCAAGTGTGTCAGAGAGCACGTGGAGCAAGAGAGGCATGCTGGTTTCTTTTGCCAAAAAGTGGCACACTGAGATGACTGCATGAATAGGTGCTTTGTAGTGGCAAAACCAGTCCCAACTACCCCAAATCAGGCCTTTTTTTGTTGCACTTGTTACACAAACTTTTCAGAACCTCTAAATAGCTTGATTAACAGTCTCACCTGTGGGAAGATTAAAGATTTGTCAAATGCACTTTGACAAAACAAAACAAAAACAAAAAGTATCACCTTGATCTTTGATTTCACCGAGTGAGCTTTTTGGAGTCAAGGTGACAATGGTATCTTCCACTGGCTTGAGGATGTTTCCTTTCAGGGCCATAAGAATACAAGTAGCTCTTGGGGAAAATGTCTGTCTCTCTTTGGAGCTGTTGCTTCAAAGCATGGCATGCTTCACTTGATGCTCTTTTTCCTGGTCAGTCAGAACCCAAGGAATGCATCTTTCATGACCTTTCTCATTTCCATTAAAATTTTCCATTAAAATTCACTGAACCTTAGCTTCAAGATAGCCCAGATAATGTCCCCAAATCCTTCAATAGTTCACAGTTGGTCTGGGAGCACAGGTGCATATATTCCATCAACATTTTAGACCATTTGGTAAGCTGATGGACATCCAGAATGAGGTTTTTCATCAATCAAAATTTCACCCTTTTTTGAAATGAGAAAAGCACTCTTACACTTGAACTTTTTTCTATAGAGCTGTCCTAATAAGATGTGCTCTACATCGCAACTGTTTCTGCAGTATTTTTTCCTGAGCAGGAAACAAAATCTCACAGATTTGCGCGATTTTCTTGAATTGGCCATTATAAAAATCAAGGTTTGATCAAAACTGCTTTTAGGAAATTAAATTCACTGTACCCAGGCATTGCCTCTGGGTAACTAACTCAGAGAAAGTTGCTCAATGGTCACCGAGTGAGAAAAGTGTGTACTACTCGTACAGTTCACTGTACCATGCAATTCTACAGTTTAAATATACTCAAATTAGTTGGGCAATCATAACCACAATCGAATTTAGAACATTTTCTTCATTCTTGTCTCAATTATTGTTAGTTTCCAATAACACCCAACCTTTCCTACCATAACCCTAAATAACTTAATATGATTATTGTCTCTATGGATTTATCTATCCTAGATTTCATAAAAAATATCATACCCCAAACCCCAATAAAGTCAAGAAAATAAAACACAGAAAAACCTCAGGGAAAGCAAATGATAATATATTAAATTTTAGACAAAATATATCTGCAGAAAACCACGTTCCAATGCACTTGGAGGGCAAGACTATTGAGAGCCTTTGTTAATGGTCTCAGGGAAGTCAATGCAGGCTTAAAGCAAATAAGGCTTAAGGCAAATGACTTTGTAGCCCTCATTGGCATGCATTTCCTTCTAAAATCAGGTGGTCAGAATCTGACCTCTAATATATTCCCTCTTCTGTTCTTGGATTTTATTATTTACAGTCCTAAAACCACATAGGTTGGTGTGCTTCTCCTGTGTGGACTTTGCTCATGTAGTTTTAATGTCTGTATTTACTTTGGTCAAAATAAAGTGACATCATCTAAATTTGAGATTGACTTTTCTATTACCAAAAGTAACAATTGGATACTGTCTAGAAAGAGATTTTCTATTCCCACTCTCTCTCATCCCTGGTCAATCCAATTATTTTGCTTTCTATGTTTATACCACTTCTTGATTTTTTAAAACAGTAGGACCATACTTTAGCCTTTTTGCAATGATCCTAATTCACTCAGCAAATTGTAGATTCATTCATGTTTTAAGATGTTCAATGACCTTTCCTTTATTATGTATAGCTGAGTAATATTCCATTGCTTGTATGTATAACAATTTGTTTATTCATTCATCTGATGCTGGGTAGATTCCATGTTTGTGCTGATGCAAATAATGTTGCAGTGAAGATAGGTGTGCATATGTCAATTTGTATTACCATTTTATATCTCTGGCATATAGAAGGGGGCTTTGAAAATGCATGAAAATTAGAACTCAGATGAGATTTCTAAGCTCCTTCCTTGGAGAGGGATTGAAGTATAATAAGGTGTTTGAGAATGTGCCCCAACACTTTCCAGAGTGGTTGCTAGGCACTGTGAAGTCTGCTCTGACTCATCAAACCCTATACACCCCAGCAGGAAGCACTACCAGATCCTGTGTTATTCTGAGAAATATCCTCATGTTGAAACCCATCACTGCATATTGACCATATTTTCTTTTGCACTGATCCTCTTCTGTGTGAAGCATTTCCTAGGGACCAGTCTCTCCTCATAACATATCTAAAGGGCAGATGATGGCATTTCACTATCCTTGCTTCTAGGGAGCATTCTGGCTGTAATTCTTCAAAGACAGATTTATTTGTCCTTCTGGCAGTGTATGGTACTTTCAATAGTCTTCACAAACATCATAATTCATATGCTTTGATGTTTCTTTGGTCTTTCTGATTCATTGCTCAGCTCTCACATTCATATGAAATGATTGAAGGTGGCAGGGTTTGGATCAGGTGCACTTTAGTCCTCAGAATGGCATTTGTTCTTTAACACTTAAGGAGGTACTGTACCACAGATTTGACCAATTCAGTAACAATCTGAGCAAAATAAAACCATCGACCACCTCAGCCTTTTTCCCCCATTTATCATGATGTTGTCTATTGGCCAACTGTGAGGATTTTTTCTCCTTACATTGAGTTGCAATTACTACTCAAAGCTGTGGTCTTTAGTTAACATCAGTAAGAATTTCTCTTTTCAATTTGATTAATATGTTCTGTGAATTTTTAATCATGTCATTGCATACACAAAAATCTACAGTTATGCCCCCTTAGCTGGGTGACATTTAATAATTATACTATACCTTCTTTGATCCTTATAATTGATTTTGACAGTCTGTTTTATTAGAATTTATTATTGCCACTTGTGCTCTCTTTGGTTACTATTTCCTTGATATATACGTACGTATCCACCCTTTGATTTGGAATCTCTTTATGTTGCTGTGTATAAGGCAGGCTTCTGGTTGGCAACATATTGATCATTCTTTTGAAAACGCCACTTTGCCACTCTTTGTCTCTTGGCACTTCAATGTTTTACATTTAGCACAATTATCAATAGGTATGAATGTAGTAATACCGTTTTATTATTCTGAGTGTGTATATGTGTTTGTGTGTGTAGTAAGAATTTATTTTTTTCCATTTAAATTTCTGTGCTGCTTTGTGTTTTGTAGTTGTTTTCTTTTTTATCTTTCATTGGTTTAAACTTTGTTTTCACTGAGTATCTTGCATTTCTTCTTTTTTTTAGGTGAGAGTATTTATTTTCTTTGTGATTCCCTGAAATTTCCATTTACCTCCTGACATTTAAAACAGTCTACTTTACCTCCATATCTCTTAATGTTGTCCCCATGCGGACACTCTATATTTTGTGTTAATTTTTTGAAGTTGTTTTCATATACAGATATATTCTCATTCACTGTTTTGAATTTTACTTTACTTTTTTAGAACTCTGTATTTGAGTTGATATCTGCTTCATGAGGTTGTGCATTTTAACTTCAAGTTACTGTCTGATGTTACTTCTCTCTCCCTTTGATGTTCCTTGTAGGGCAGTGGTTTTCAACCTTCCTAATGCCATGACACTTTAATAAAGTTTCTCACACTGTAGTGAACAGCCCGAACATAAAATTATTTTCATTGCTACTTCATACCTGTCATCTTGCTACTGTTATGAATCAGTGACCCCTGTGAAATTGTTGTTAGATCTCCCAAGGAGTCACAACCAACAGATTGAGAATCATTGTGTTAAGGTTGATCTCATTTTTACATAATCCTTTAAAATCTCTATCTATTAGGAGCATGTTAGTTTTATTATTTATTTTTCGTATGAACATTTTGTTTGTGATGGGCAATTCTTTTCTTTTAGGGATATATGTTCCATTACTTTCTTGTCTGTATGGTTTCTACTGAGAAATCAGTGCTCAATCTTACTAATGCCCCCTGGAGGTGACATGTCATTTTTCATAAGTTGCTCCCATCAATACTCATTGTCTTTGGTTTTCAACTGTTTTTTGTGCTATTCCTTTGAGACTTCTGTTTGGGGCATATTTTGTATGATACTCACTGAGTTTGTTACGTGAAAGCCTTCTAATTTTCCTTGATGTTAGGAAAGTTTTCTGCGAATAACCCTAAAAAGTTATGTTTCTCTTCCCCTATTTTTCATCTGAAATTCCTATTATATATAATGTCCCCAATAACTGTTAAGCTTTCTTTCATTAATTTTCTGATAATTTCACAAAGAAATCACTGACAAGGGATTTTCACTTTATAGTGCTGATTTTTTTTCTTCGACTAATTCAATTTTCTTTCTTTGGCCTTCCACTGAGTAACTTATTCTGATAATTTGGGGATAATTTGGATTTCTAGTTGCTGTGTGTGTGTAAGTTAATTTATTATTTTTGATATTGTTGTCTTCCTGGATGTCATTGAAGATCCCTTGTATGTCTTGAATTTTGTATTAGGTAATTCTCTTATCGTTGCATCCTCAAGAAGTTTTTCTGCCCCTTTATTTTGCTCACCTTTTAAAGTCAACAGACCCTGTTTCTTCACATGGTTTATTATTTGCTGCCTCTGAAGCACTTAAAGTTTCTATTTAGTTTTATATTTCCTGTTGATTGTATTTGTTCTTGCTTTGTGATTTTTTTTGCTTTTGTTGGTTTATTTTAATAGGTGAACCTGCTGCCAGGTAGATGTTGGACTAAGGGATTAGAATATCTGTCCATCTTTCCTTAGATAAAGGCACATGCTACCTCTCAGAATGAAACTGGTATTGCTGATGAGGTAATGTGCCTGTCCAGCTGGTTACTGGAGGATGGGTGTAGGGAAAATCCCCATGTGTTATTGAGTGTGTGAAGAACTATTTGCTGGACTCAGAGAGAAAATATATGAGGCAAAAGTCACTAGAAGAATGTCACAGGAGTTCACACCCACTGACCATCATTGAGTTAGAAGGGCAACAGGGCCACGGAGGGGTCTCACTTCTCCGGTCTCTAGTCTGACAAGTAGAACGCATGCCACCAATCACTGGGTAAGAGGGGTGGTGTGAGTGAAGGCTGAATAGGCATGAGTTTCTATTGCTGCCCCGACAGCATAGAGATGTATACCATGACTCACCAAGCTTGAGGGAGGGCACATGGATGGACAGGGCAGTTGTCAAAATCCACAGTTGGGAGGAGGGACCAGAACCACCTGTTATGGATCACCAGGTAGAAGACAGGGCTATATGTTTTGGGCTATTGGGAAGGAGGGTAACACTCTCCACCTCTCTAGAACGGGCCCTTGAGCTCTCCTTGTGGAGTGCCCAAAGTGGTCAGAATCTTTACTCACTCAAAAGTAAGATGAGCGGGGGGGATGTTGTCCACCTAAGTCTGCTTCACATCTGTCTACATAGTACCACTGCCTCCTAACAGGGTGTATGAGTTTGCCTTTCTATGCTAATCCCCTAGAATGCTGCTGACTTTTCCTCAATATGGCCATGCTGAACTGGGCCAGTTGGCAGGGTGCCTATATTATATGTCTTCACTCAGTTTCTTCTTTCTTTCATTATTTGGCCCAATAATTACTCTTGCTGATAATGTTTCCAGATTATTATCTGTGTCTATTTCACCTGTTTAACAAGCTGAAGCACTGGAAACACTCTTTTGATTATGCAGGAAATTTGGAGAATAGTCATTTGGCCAACTGACTGAAAGAGGTCCATATTTGTGCACATTCCAAAGAAAGATGATCCAACAGAATGTTCAAACTGTAGTATGTTATCATTAATATCTCACAGAAGTAAAATTTTACTTAAGATAACTCAACCATGGTTTGAGTAATACTTAGACAGGGAACTTCCAAAAGTTCAGACTGGATTCAATGATATGGGACATGCATATCATTGCTAATGTCAGATGGATCTTGGCTTAAGGCAGAGAATATTAGAAAGAGGCATACTTGTGATTAATTGACTATACAAAGGCATTCAACTCTGCGGGCCATAATAACTTTGAGAAGAATGGAAATTCCAAAACATTTCATTGTGCTCATTTCGAACTTTTACATGGATCAAGGGACAGGAGTGCAAAGAGAACTAGAGTATACTGCATGGTTTAAAATCAGAAAAGGTGTTTGTCAAGGTTGTATCTCTCATTATACTGTTCAAACAGCAGGCTGATCAAATCATCAAAGAAGCTGCATTACATGAAGTCTCATGTGGTCTTGGAATGGGAGGAAAGCTTTTTAACAACCTGCAGTACTGAGATGGTTACAGAAAGTGGATGGCACAACCTTGTTTTCTGAAAGTGAGGAGATCGTGAAGAACTTGCTGATGAAGGGCAAGGATTCTATTCTTCAGTATGAAAAACAATGAAATATAAAGAAAAATAAAAAGTGGACCAATAAGTAGCATCATGATCAATGGGGAAAGGGGTGAAGTTGTCATGGATCCACAATCAATAGTCACGGAAGCAGCAGTCAAGAAATGAAGAGACGTGTTCCTTTAGGTAAAGCCCCTGCCCAAGACCTCTTTGGAGTAGGAAAGAACAAGGCTGTTACCTTGAGGACTCTCGTACACCTGCATGAAGTCCTGCTATTTTTCATGACATTCCATGAATGTGAAAGCTCAGTGAATAAGGAAAACCAAAGACTTGGTGCATGTGATCTATAGTATTGAAAGTACTGTGGACTGCCAAAAGAACCAACAGTTCTGTGTTGCAAGAAGTGAGGCCAGAGTGCTCTTTAGAGGCAGAGATGGCAGAACTTTTTCTTAGAGACTCAGAACATAGTTTCAGGAGAGACCAGTCTTTGGAGCAGGACCTCATGTTTGGCAAAGTGAAAAAGCAGCAGAAAAAGAGTAAGGCCCTCAACAGGACGGTTTGACACAGTGGCTGCATCAAGAAGCTCAGGCCTAGTAAGAAGTGTGAGGATAGCATAGGAGCATGCAATGCTTTTTTCTGTGTGCTCGAGGTCACTATGGGCTGGAGCCTACAGGATGCCATCTAGCAATGACATAACCTTTCCCCTGATTGATATGTTCTTTGCTGAAGGGGAGGGGTAAGGTATATATGACTAAACCCAATCTACACTCTCTATCAAGGTCTACAGAGAGTTTATTATTTTTTAATGAAAAACTGAATTGCTCATCAAGGGTCTTATCTGAATAGTAATGTATCACTGAGTCAACATAAAACATTGACTAGTGCACCCTCTAGACAGTGATGCTCAGGGAAGCCACACCTAGATTGTCCAGTGTACAGTTAGAACTCATGCGTATTTCTTAAAATGGGCTCTCTTCTATGTACGGTTTTGTTTATGTTCTGTTGAAGGAAAAAGAAAGTACGTAAATAAAAAAGGAAAATAGGTGATGTGGGTAAATCATTGAACAAAAGAGTATTTTGAACCTAAAATGTCATTCACAGTATTTCTCAGGTCATGGTTACATAATCTTTTAAAAGCAGAACCCAAACACCCCAGTGGTCAAGCACTAAGAAAATATCAATAGTTTCAACCAACTGATTTGCTATGCGGGGCTGGGGAGCAATGGGGGAGTGATGTAGCCATCTGCTTTCATATAATTTGCAGACTTAGATCCCTAGGGGGAAGTTCCATTCTGCCCTTAAGGGCCACTGTCAGACAGCCATGGTGTGGCAGCATTCGTTTTCTTGGTCAGTTCATCTTACCAGTATATTATGACCTTTTGATCTTTTAAAGCTTTATGGCACACAAACCATTCTATGAATATGTGTAAAAGTGCCCTTTCAGGCCCTCTGCAGCTTGTAGTTGATCACGCCAATAAATAATGTTAACCTATGTTACAGAGATTTTACTATATAAGTCCTTGACTGCCAATTGAAAATTGCATGTCCATTGAGATGATTCTGAATATTTTATCTCTTGGAGAGTTCACCTGACATATCTACATCCTGAAACATGCCCAGGGAGTCTCATTATTTTTCCTAGATCTCTGTCTGATCTAATATAGCACACAGAATACCCTTCAAGCCCCCCAAACTACCTTGGGAATCATAAGATTTTTGAAAAATCTAAATTATATTTACTATTTCTTTATACCCTGAAAAAGATGTGTTGTCTGAGAATAATTTATTCCCACATGCTGCTTTGTCTCAAATAATTTTATTAAATATCGTATCATGCTATTCTTCCTTATAGACAATTCCAGTGGAGATTTCTGGGTCTAAATTCCTAGGGCCATCTAGGGATTTCCTGCCTTCCTGCAGTCCTCTTCTTTCTTCTCACTGTCTGTCCTGCCTTCACTGTAAGACTACTTCTGTTGACTCAGCTTTGCAATCTGGGAAAGACAATAAGGTGCACTCCTGGAGCATCAGAGTACCAATTTCATCCTTGAATTCTCCTAGAATTCCTCAGGTGGCTGCCATATGGGCTTTATAGTTTAGCTATTTAACTTGGCAACTTGACTTAAAAAATCTTGAACAGTGACCACCCTTTAGAAGAGAACATTTAATTCATCCGGAGACAGAAATCCACCTAACCCCCTCCTTGGTAAAGACTAAGACAAATAATTTAATTCAACCATGAAACAAGCTCCTTTTCATTCTCAAGTATACCCAAGACTCATGAGTAATAGTGAGGAACGTTTTGGCAGGGTACCCTCATTTGAGTAAATTAAAAGGACACCGCTCTACAGTTTTATTTTTCTTTTGCAAAGACATAATTTCATGACTTTCTTATCCCTTTCCCTTGAGGCTGTCTTTCTTTCCATGCATATTGTTACCGACTGCTAATTAGCCAGGCAAGAGCTTATTTTCAACAACTGTCTATTTTTGATCCTTAACAACATATCTTCCCTGAGCTCCCCATTAGCTATTAAATATTCACCAGACCTCCTATGAGTTACTGCCTTTTACAATTTGACCTCTTTTTTATCTTATCTGAAGACTATGGTATTACGATTTCCCTTTTAAGATTGAATAACACTGGGATGAATTTCTACGAATTGCATTCTCCTACTTCTATGCTGAATTTAATTACTTTATAACCAGAATTATTTAGAGGATCTCCCTACATCATTTTTGGGACCAGTACAGCATATGTTTCATCTTGTATGCTAGAATTCCCCTTTGATCTGGTCCTCTGTTCTTTTACTAAAGTAGGGAATTAACATCCACATTTTTTAATCAGAATATATAAAATACAACCCTTTCCTTACAGTTCATTGATACACTTACTAATGGCAGTAATCTGAAAAATGCCTCAAATTTAAGAAGTATTGGGCTACTGGTACTTTCTAATTAAGGTCAGACTCTGCTCCTCTTGGTCTTGGCTTTCTAGCATTTATTTGGAGGGCCCAAGTTAGATGCAAATACCTTCTCTGCTATTATCCAGGAAGAGTCAATTCTTTGGGAGGTTTCCACATTAAATTATTCTAGTTAAGGCTTTATTTGCCTCTCATCTGACAATTGGCCAGTCAGGACACATCTTGTTCCAAGGTACTCATAAAGCCCAAACCAAAAGAGTTGCCAGAGGACTGTAGTAGAGAGAGTCATATGGGTGCTGTCTTCCTAAAAGGAGCCTTGGTTAAGTACCCAGCTGCTAATAAAACTGTTTGCAGCTCAAACCCATCCAGTGGTTGTGTGCGAGGGAGCTCTGTGCTGCTGTGAATATTACAGACCAGAACCCCTCCACAGCACCTCCGAGGTCACTGTGCTTCAGAGTGGACCAGCTGCATCCTACAACATCCTGTCCCTATGGTTTAACAAAGGGAAGAAAGAAGGCAATCACAAGTAAAACCTGCATCAAAAACATCAGAAGCCACAACGCAAGAGATGTCTCCTTCAATAGAAGCATTACCACTTCAAAGGGTCTTACCTTTTGCGTGTGCTGGGTGGTATGTACATTTGCTGATTGATATGAAGTGAATCCCCTGAGCAATGCAGATACTCAAATATGTTGGGAGCTAATGAAAAGTGAGCTGATCCAGAGGTGCCTCCGGTCATCTTCCCCACAAGCAATCTTTGAAACCCCCACAGAGCCAGCTTCTAAACTCTCAGCCAAGGCCTACAGGGGGTGGGGGAAAGGGGTTAGGGTCATGTGGGAAACAGTTTTGGATAAGTACAATGAGCAGAAATTAACTACAACATAATTTGGTTTGGGGTAAAACAAATGAAAATATTAGGCAATGAGTGAATCACAAAATATATCCTAGAAAAATGAAAGCCCAATAAGAGTCCAGTGTCATTTCAAAGAAGTTCTATTTAGGGAAAATAGAGTACAGCAGTGATTCTTTAAAGTTTCTGTTTTCTAACTTTCAAAGTAACCATGGATAGGTTTATTTGGAGAAAAAAAAGCAGCACTAGAGAGGGGTGCACTCCTTGCAGGGGTAGGAAACTTTAATTCTGGCTAGGACTCATTTGGATAATTATAACACCCTTTGGGCACTATACTGGACAAACATTATTTAGCTCGCCCTAATGTGATGACTGGACATGTTTCTCTTTGTGAAGGCTTGTGATGTTAGCTGGTCATGATGATTTCACGGCTTATTGGGCAGAAGCGTCAGATGTTCTCACCTCCGTCTTATTTAAGATAGTCAAGCATCTGGGAGCAAACGGGCAGCATTTTCCCAAGGTCAAGCACCAAAGGGGTTAGGAGAGAAGAAGGCAGGGGAATGGGAGAATGTGGGGGAAAGGATGCTTCCCATCCTTACACATTGCAGGGATTACAATCTATGACATGAAATCAAATGTTTGTGAAATTTTGACTAGAAAATGTATGTGTTCCATATATCTCCACTCAACTGCTCTGAAAAATAATGGACATTTAAAAAAACGTTGTACATGCCCTACACCAGGAGATAATGATTAAAGTCGATTTTCATAGAGGGGTAGTTTATACAGAGTCTATGGTTGACCAACACTGAAGTGAGTCTATGAATATGAAGTGTGCCCATCCATCTATCTATTCATATATCTATCATCTATCCATCATCTATCTATCACCATCATCTATCTATGACTATTTTTAGTTTTATGCAAATGCTAAGAATAAAAGCATTAATATTTCATTGTCTCTGTGCATTATCAAGGTTTTTAATAGAATAATAGGCAGTCAAGGAAATAATCAGTTATAGTGCAAAGTGACAAGTGCTGTGAGAATGCAGTTTCTCAAAAGTATTCCAAAGAAGTAAATCAGTCCAGCAGCCTAAGGCATATTGAGTTTTATAAGAATATAACAGATTTTGGGGGAAATATTTCTGAGTAATTTCTTATACATAATGAACTCTACAATATGATTCCTTTTCTTCTGATTAATATGAATTTTTAATTTTATGCCAATAGCCTGAGAATGACAGTGATTTCTAATTGTTCCAAAACATTGTATCCCATGTATAGAAAGTCTATACTTTTTAGATATTCTTTAATTATGCTATGCTATCTTCCAGACACGGAATCCTGGTGGCAATGCTAGATAAGCATTGAACTGCAAGGTCAGTGAGTCAAGTTCACCAGCCTCTGTACAAGAGAGTCTCAAGAATATCTACTCTTATAAAGACTTATGGCTTTGCAAGCCCTGTAGAGTGCATCTATGAGTTGAAGTCAATGCCATGGCAAGATCGTTGCCTTTCCTAATGTCACTGGCAAATTCACGATGAACTCTTAGTTACCTATTTATTAAGCACAAGTAAACCGCTCCCATTTTACACAACACTGACAGTGAGCTCCGTGTGATTTTTTTTTATATATATATAAATCATTCTATTGGGGGAATCACACAACACCCATCACGATCAATACATACATCAATTGTACACATACCACATTTGAACACTTGTTGCCATCATCATTCTCAAAACATCCTCCTACTTAGACCCCCAGTACCAGCTCCCCATATTTTCCCTCCCTTCCAATGCACCCTCCTCCATGAATTCTTAATAATTTCCAAATTCTTATTAATTTTTCATATTGTACACTGTCCAATGTGTCCTTCACCCACTTCCCTGTTGTCTGTACTCCAGAGAGGAGGTTATAAGTAGATCCCTTCATGATGAACTCTTATTTACTTATTTATTATGCACAATTAATCCTCACCCATCTTAAAGAACAGCACTGATGATGAACTCTTTGGGATTTGTTTTTTTAAGAGTCACTGGAAACCCATACCTAGTTTGTGGTGATGGAAGTCATGTTGGAAGCATGGCTATGATCAATACGGCTGTCTTCACCCATCCATTCACTGATTCATTACAGTGTTGATGGATCTCTACTATGAATTGGTTTCACACCCCATTGTTAGATCAACAAGCGACAGGAATAATTTCTGTTCTAAGGAAACCCATCCTCTACTCCAATGAGAGAGATCTCTCCCAAGATATAGTAAAATATCAGTTGTTATAATAACTTTATATAAAACAAACCTATAATGGTAGAGATAGTAGAACATGCCCTGCAGGAACTGAGTTTTGCTTCACACACAGAGAAAATAAGTGAATGAGCAGAAAATAAAACAGAGATAATTATTCTTAAGAAGTTATGTTGTTGACATGCACACTTTTCCATGGTCCAGGTGTGTCAGTGTCCTCTCTTCACCATCACATCACTTGGGTCTGGCCTTATGAGAATAATGCATGAGCCTTGATCTGAAATGTTTATAATCAACTCATAATATTATCATCTCGTTTAGAGGTCACGCCCCACTCTGAAAAATCTAAATTTTGAATACCTTCCTGTGAATCCTTTTATTCCTCTTAGTGGTTGTCTCAGAATCTTACATGGTTTGGGTTGAAAGGATATTTGGTTTAAATTTATTCCTGAAAGCCACAAATGCCTGACTATGAAGAAATGTATTTCTATGGCCTTTATTTTCCCTAACAGGTGCTTTTAAAATTTATGGATGTGCATTTTACAGTGTCCAAGACATAAAAAGAATATGCGTTTCAAATGTTCCCTTTTAATAGAGAGCATGGATACTTACTCTAATGGTAAAATGGAACATTTTGTATTTTTTCCTAGGTAACCCACTGCAATACTTTAATTTTCTTTTAATTTTAAAGATGTACCCATGAAACACATCAAACAATAAAAATTTTAAAAACTATTGTGCGGGATCCTCTCTGTAACAACTAAGCAGTAGAAAGTCGCACCCATTCAAAATCCTCATGTGTTCCTTCCCATGGGTGCCAGCGATTCCTGCCCCACGTCCTCAGGAAAGTAATTATGCTCTTGTTTATAATTAGAATATCATCTTCCTTCTTTGTATAGTTAATTGTTTGGGCAATGAAATATCAGTTCTTAAATATGGTTCAAATTGTTAAGTATATTTGAACTCCATCATTAAAACTTTTGTTTGTGGCTTTATTGTTCCTTTATTCCCACTGTTGCAGTTAGTGGGATCATTTTCATTTTCAATAATATTTCATAGTAAACTGTACTAAAATTCACTTATCCTTTCTATTTTAACAGCACTTGTGTTGCTAGTGGAAATATAAGTATCAGTGAACCTTCTTGTGCATGTCTGTGACTCATGATAAATATAAGTGGGTTTTCCTTTTTTTCATAAGTATAGAGTTGCTGTGTCTTATAAGGATGCACATTTTCAACTTTAAATTGGTTTCAATAATTTGCACACTGACTGGCAATTTCATTACTAATAATTTTGACTACACCATTGCATGAAGCTTGCAAGGAACAAGTTACTTCCCTTCCTTTGAAAGTCATGAATAAGAAGGAGATTCAACAAAAACATATGTTGTTAAGATGTAGTTTATTATATGTTGATGTGGATGTGAAAAATCTAAACTTCCATAGATTCATGCTGGAAATGTAAAATAATACAATCACTCTGGAAAACAATATAACAATTTATCATTCATTTAGACATATCTACCATATGATAGAGTTATTCTGCCCCTATGTAGTTAACTCATGAGGAATGAAAACATATGTTCAAATAAATACTTGCATGCATATTCATAGTAATTTCATTTGTAATAGTCGAAATCTGAAAATTAGCAAAATGTCTATCAATCAGACATAGATAAACATAAACAATAAAAGTGATAACAGATGAATGAACTACTGGTATACAAAATTATATGAAGGGATCACAAAATATTTATGCTGCATAAAAGAAATGAGATGCAAAGAAATATATGCTACTTAATTCTATTTAGCTGAATTCCTAGAAAATGCAATGTACTATAATGGGACGAGTAGACCAGTGCTTGTCTGGGAAGAGAATGGAGACATGAAATGGAAGGATTATACCTGGTAGAGGAATACCAAGCTAAGCTGACAGACATGCACATATTTTTACTGAGATTATTTTTTAGGTATATGATATGCATACCAAACTGTTGAAAAGTATGATCATAAAGATGATTCATAGAACATATTTGTTTCTAGCCTGTGAATTTAAAGTTATAAACACATATACACAATATCACAATAACAGCCACACAAAATTAATGAGAAGCATTGACCTCCCAAAATTCATACCAGAGAGCATTTTTATATTCATACCACAAAGTAAGAAGCATGAAGCCCAAGTGAAACAAGGCAGGTCTTATTGGAAAGATGGAGTGTTTTAATAAAACAAACTAATGCATGAAACTATATTCATAAGAATGACAAAAATGCTAATTTTTTTCAAGGCAGTTCACCTCCTGTATTTGTATGTTATTTCTATCATTCAGGAAAGAATTTTCAGGAAGCCTTAAATGAAGATGAATGAAAAATAAAATAACATAACTAAGATTTTCTATTGCCCTTTTATTCTCATTTCAGGTTGAATTTATTTATGATATGGGTGGCTAGCAAAAATATGAAATATCTTAAAATATAACTGGGGTTGCACATAAATTTAAGAATATGTAGTTCTTTTTCTCAGAATTTTTTCTGAAGCAAGTTCATCAACTATACTTATGTGTGTGTTTCCTGCAATCCTATGATCTATTCATAATCACTAACATTCATCCTGGGATCATGAAAAACCTTTCTCTATTTCTCTCTGCATCTATAAGAAAGGAATAACTTTACAATTGACACATGTGTTAAAAGAGAGATCTATAATTATTATATTATAATATATTAAATGAAAATATCAAATCCATTAATTACTTACTTGTAATTTCACATTGGAATAGCAAGCATTCAGGGCAACAATTTTTATCATCTCCCGTGAACCCAATGAAAACAGTTGGTTTTTCTCTAACAAGCACAACAGCAAGTTTTCCTATTCTGTCATAGAGGTATGGCTGATATTAGAAAGTTCTTGCTGTGTTATGCTGTTGTCATTGTCATTATGTGCTATCAAGCCAGCTTTGCACCATAGTGACCCTAGACTCAACAGAACAGAAGACTGCATGGGCCAGCAACAACCTCACACTGATTCTTATGCCTGAGGCCACAGATGTGTGTCCATCCCTCTCATCAAGGCCGCCCCTACAATTCACCAAACATGAGGCACTTCTCTAGGGACTGAACTCTCTTAACATATCCAAAACACGTAAGACACGTATTGGCATCCTTGCCTCTAAGGATAAGTCTGTTCTAACTTCTTCCAGTACTTTAAGCAGTCCATGGCACTTTCAGTATTCTTCTCCAGCACCACAGTTCAAATGCATGTCTTCTGCTATGGCCTTCCTTATTCAGTGCCCAACTTTCATACGCATGTGATACAATGGAAGATGCCACGGCTTGGGTCAGACACACCTTAGACCCCAAAGAAGCATCCTTGCTCTTCAATAACCTACAGCGGTCTTGTGCAGCAAATTTACCTAGTATAGTGTCTCTTTTGATCTCTTAATGGCTGCTTCCATGAGAATTGTGTGTGGATCTAAGTAAGATACAATCCTTGACAATTTCAACCTTTTCTCCTTCAATCGGGATATTATCTCTGGGTCTGTTTGTAAGGACTTTTGTTTTCTTTACATTGAGTCATAATCCACACTGAAAGCTAATCCTTGATCTTCATCAGCGAGTACTGCATGTTCTCACTTCATCAAGCAAAGTTGTTCCATTTGCACACCACAGGTTGTTAATCCGGATGCCACAGTCTCCTTCACATAATCTAGCTTCTCTGATAATTTGCTGAACATACAGATTGCACAAGTATGATGAGAGGACACAGGTCCGACACATATATCTCCTCATTTTAAGCAATGCAGCATATCCTTGTTTTGTTTGTACAATTGCCTCTTGATCCAGGTATAAATTCCAAATGAGCACACTGTAGTGTTCTGGAATCCCCATCCTTCCCCGGGCTATCCAAGTTTACTAGGGTCCATATGGACAAACGTCTTTGCAGAGTCCATGAAACACAAGTAGCTTTCTGGTAGTCCCTGCTTTAAGCCAAGATCCATTTGGCATAAGCAATGATACCCCTTGTTCTACATCCCCTTCAGAATCCGGCCTGAACGTCAGACAGCTTCCTGTCAGTGTGTGCTGCTGTAATCATTGTTGGACGATCTTACACAAAACTGATGCTAATATAAGATCAAAATATAACAAGTTGAGGTCTTTAGTAAAATACAAAACTGGGAATTGTGGTAAATATCAGTTAAAAGTGTCAGTATAATCAAACCTCCTAATCTGCTTGTTTAATTTAGCCACGAATATAATGATTTGTGTTTATGTAGCAACTTATTTCCCTACACTCACAAACACTTTTTTTTTCAGAGAATAAAGGGAAGCTCATGTCTTTTTTATGAAAGGGGTTACAGAATTGTATTCCATGCTGATATTAATATTTTACTATAATGTTTATTATATTTTGGATAAACCATGCTGTGATAGAGAATTTCAAGGTAAGCCAAAGATTGTTTACTTTCTTAGCATACAATTATAATTCTGAAATCTGTAGAAGACGTGTATTCTTCTTTCCCCTGATCCCAGTTGTGCTGTGAGCTAGGGAGTTGTCTGATAGAAGGCAGGCTAAACATTTAAACTCACTAGCTACTTTTGCTCGAGAAAGGAGGCATTCTGTTCCTATAAAGATTTGTGGTCTCAGATATCCTGTACAGGGTCCCTATAAGTCAGAATCCAGTAAATGGCATTTGTTTTGTTTGCTTGTTTGTTTTGGGAGAGCCCTCTACATGTTCTATGAAGACATCATGATAGTACTATATTGTTGAAATCTAGAGTTCACTCTAAGTGTGCACCCCACCCTCTACCCTCCCATTCATTCAGACTCATAGTGACTCTCCATAGGGTTCCAAGGAGGAGAGTCTTGAGGAGAACAGAGGGCCTTTTCATCCTTTGGCAGTTGCAGCCTGCGGCTTTCCATGCAGTTCCCCTGGGGCTCTGAGAGTTTTGTTCAGTGAATTTGTATTACAGGCACCATGTTTTATCTATTTTCCAGACTTATTTATTTTTGCTGATGTACAATTATTTGGCCCCTGGATTTTTTTTTTTTGCCTATGTATTATTATTAGACAAATGAGAAAAATGTCTCCTAAAAACTATATTCTTATACTCACTATACTCTCCTGAAACTTGTTATTTGAATATCATTTTATTATTTCTCTTGATTGCCATTGCAACTCTACGTAATATGGTTAAACTTATTGCTTCTTAAGCTAGCTTTATCCATTAAGCCTGTTATATCACCCTTCACATTTCTTCCCTTCCACTGGGCAGTCCTATAATTTTTATTTTAAAATTTAATTAATGTTTTTATAATGTTCTCATGATCTATGTGGATCAGCCGAAGAACTTTACAGTAAGGCTGTGTAACAAAAAAAGCACAAACATAAATGCGGCATATGCAAAAATGCAGGTATTTCTAGAGCATGTGCAGAAAAGTGAGAGGGGAAAGACCAACAGGAAGAAGAGGGTAGGCTCCAGTCAGGAGCTCTGCTTTGAGCTAAAGATCCTGTGACTCGGTTCCGAGCAGAGATGGGTCAGGTCTGCATCCTCTGCTATCCTCTAGGCCCCAGCTGAGGAGGCAGCAGCTGTCTTTTGCAACTCTGCTATGATGGTCACAGAAGTTCAACAAGGAAAGCCAAGCCTAAAAGGCCTCCTGAGGTCTAGATTCAGAAAGGGAGCAATACTATTTTGTTTGATGGCAATTCGTGAAAGCCATGCTGTGTCCAAACTCAAAGTCTTGAAACTAGAAAATATTCTAAAACCTAAAGGGTGAGAATAGAGTTGCGGTTTTCAGGGGCCATCGAGCCGTGGGCACCCAACGTCAGCTTCATGATTGTCTGGCTGCTGGGGCCCAGTGCCGGGGCCACAGTGTCACTCCTCCACCAGGACGTTCTTCTTTTTCTTTACCACTCTACTTAACCAAGCATGAAGTCCTTCTCCAGAGGCTGGTCTCTTCTGACCACATGTTCAAAGTATCTAAAGACAAAGTCTCATCATTCTTACCTCTAAGGAGCACGCTGATAGTATACCTTTCAGACAGATGGGTTTTTCTTTCCAGTAGTCCACGTTATTTTCAAGATTCTTCACTAACACCCAAATTAAAACACCCAAATCAATTCCTCTTCCATCTTCCTTATTCAGTGTCCAACTTTCACATGCATATGAGACAGTTGAAAGCATGATTGGAGTCGAGTGCACTTCAGTCCTCAAAGTAAGAGCATAGATTTGCAACATTCTAAAGAGGACTTGTGTCACAAATCTACCTAATGCAACATGGCTCTGCTTCCATAAGGACTGATTGTGTGTCTGAGTCAGGTGAACTCCTTGACATGTTCACTATACCCCCCGTTCCCCCATCTTGCTGTTACCTACTGGTCCAGTCGTGAGATGACTGGTCTTCATTTTTTTACACTGAGTTGTAATCCGCATTGATGGCAGCAGTATTTGATCTGCATCAGCAAGAGCTCCAAGCACTCTTCATTTCCAGTTAGCAAGGTTGTGACACATGCACATCGCAGGTAAGAATCCTTCCTTCAATCCAGATCCTCATTCTTCTTGCTATAATCCAGCTTCTCTGGTGACTTGCTCAGCAGGCAGATGGAATAAGTATGGTAAGGGAGTGCGACGTGTTGCACACGTTTCCTGATTTTCAGCATTGACTTGCTCTGCTAGCACAATGCTTCTTATCCACATCCATAGATCCATGGACAAGGCACGATTTTAAAATTGGGGTATGCATGCCATGTGCACATTCATTATTATATCAACTATAGTTCTTAGCCAAGTGAAAAATAGAAGGATATTTGCAATAGTAAGTTTATGAAACTATAATTCATGCTAGAAAAAGAACTGTGATTATAGTCATATCTGTCCACTGCTATTCAGTCAATTCCAACTCATTAAGGCCCTATACCAGCTGTTCTCAACCTGTGGGTTGTGAACTCTATGGGGGTTGAACAAAATTGCAGTTATGAAGTAGCAACAAAAATAATTTTATCGTTGGGGGTCACCCAAACAAGGGGAACTGTATTGAAGGGTCACAGTATTAGAAAGGTTGAGAACAACTGTTCTATAATAGAGTAGAATTGTTCCTTTAGATTTCTGAGATTTAAGACTTTGAGAGAGCCATGAGACTCGTTTTTCTCCTGTGAAGTGTCTGATATGTACGAACCACTGACCTGGCAGTTAGCAGCTCAGTAGGTAACCCACCAGGACTCTTTTAATAATAAATAAATCTGAAGAGAAAGAAGTATGCCATTGTTCTTCACTTGAAATGTGTCGCACTATGTCACTGTTTTAGAATCAAGGCTAGTGCATATATCCACACATCATTCACATAGTATACATATATAAAAGCAAGCAAAACACAAAACCAAACTCACTGCCATTCAATCAATGCTGACGCATAACGACCTGATAGGACAGCATGGTACTGCCCCTGTGAGTTACTAAGACTACAATTCTTGACGGTGGTAGAAAGCCCTTTTTGTCTCCTCTTCAGCAGTTGGTACTTTCTGGCTGCTTACGCAGCAGTCTAATGTGCAATCACTATGCCAGTACGGTTCCCGACAATAGATGTGCACACACGCACATACACACATGGAGAACTTGGGAGCTTCAAAATGCTCATGTTCACACAGTTATGTGAATAGAGCAGAGGAATGAAAAAAATCACTTTTATTTTTCATAAACTTTTTGAAGTTCCCTTGTACAGTCTATCAATTGTTTAAACTTATGTCACAGTGTATACCTGATGTGTACAAAGTTTTACTCAGTTTATATTCTGCCCCAATGCTCACCCCAGATATTACCTTTTTATCCTTTTGAAGAAAAAATTTATGAAATTATTTACCAATGATTAAGATCATTTTATATTCTGGATAAGCTTTCTTCCATGCTTCCTGAGCACATTTTCTTGGACTTCCATAGTTCCCTGCTCTCTGGGATTGGTGACACTTCAGTCCTGCTGCTAGCTATCTCCTGGTCCTTATTATTTCTCTCCCTGTGAGACTTTTCTACTGTCTTTATTTCCTTTTCCACATCCCATTTTTTCACTAATCATACATTATCTCAGGTCTATTCATGAAAGGTCTGCTAAATTTTAAGGGAAAAGAAATTAACTAGTTGTAATTCTTATAGCCTTTCAATTGCTTTATTTTCATTGACAGGCTTCTCTCCTTACAGAAGTGTTCCCCTGTAATATCTAAACTCAGAAAGTGAGTAGAAAATGAGACATGTCTCAGTCCTGAAACATAAGAAAGTTTTTGTTTAGTGATGATGAGTTTCATTGCAGAAGACCAAGATTTTCTAAGCAAACTTTTACAGTTTTTGAAACTGGTCTTCAAATTTTAGCCTTGACAATCATGTAGGCAGGTTAGCAAAGAGGTAGGCAACGTGGGCAGCTGTGTTAGAGAGCTTAATGAACCAACCTGGTTTCTGGGCACTCATTTGTCTATCTAATCTGACTCATACTGCAGAAAAAAAAAAAGCTATTCCTATTTCCACTCTAGCCTTTTCTAATGCAAGACTTTAAGCTTTGATTCAGCTTCTCCAGAACATGATTCCTTTCCACATTAATTCATGTAGAAATGTCAAATTTTATTGGGGTCTGTGGCAGTCATGTGCTTCTGTTAATTTCATGATTGAGATGTAGGCGTGAAGTCTAGCCTGTTAATCTGGAGCTAGCCATGGAGTAGCCAATGAGGCCTCTGTGTGGGCATGACTTGCTCCTGAGACTTCTGGGAAATCTCACGATATTTCCCTCATGGAGATGAGAAGCTATCTCCCTAGTTGTTGGGAGTTAGGCTCAGAGACAATGAATCATGGACAAGACAAGATGGCAGCATTTCGGGAGCTGGAGGAGAAGCCAGATGGCTTTGCCCTGATGGAGCCAGACCTCTGAAGCTGGAGAAGCCACGTGGAGATCCCTGCCAGCGATGAGTTGCTTCTGCCACCACAGGATGCTGTTTATGGACCCTGAGCCCTGGAACTGAGGAGCCATGGGGAGACCCCTGCCAGCACCAGGATCCTGCACCTACTGACTTGTGACTTTGTGAGACGGAAGAAGATGTTATAGACTGTTATCGGGCATATTCCCTTATATCCATATATGTATCTATGTATTTGCTTTTCTAGTCTACTGGAAGTAACACAGGGTTCTAAAAGTCTTAATAACTATTTGAAACATGTAAATTCTTTGTTTTTGCTTCATTGTATTTAACATTGGATGATGTAGTGGTTAGACATTCAGCTGCTAACTGCAAGGTGAGCAGTTTATATCCAAGAGCCACTCACCAGAGAAAGATGGGGCTGTCTCTTCCTATGAAGAGTTACTGTCTCGGAAAGTGACAGGGTCAGTTCCACCCAATCCTAAAGGATTGCCGTGAGTCAGCATTGTCTCAGTGGAAGGGAGTTTGGGTTGGGTTTTTGGTTATTTCAATGAATATGATTACAAAGAGAGTTTAGTAGGTAAGAAAGATACCACTTTGCAGACTAAGTAAACCCTGATCTCAATTCTAGCATTTTAAATTGTCTCTCATATACAGGAAAGCCTGGAGATGGAAAAGGTTAAAGAACTAAAGTGCTGGTGAAGAGTATTGAATATATCATGACTGAAAAAAACCTAACAAGTCTTGGAAGAAATATGGCCATAATGCTCCTGAGAATGGGGCTGGTAAGGCTTTGTCTCGTGTACTTTGGGCATGTTATCAGAGGGCATCTGTCCCTGGAGAAGGACTTCATGTTTGGTAAACTAGAAGGGCCATTAAAAAAGAGAAGGACCCTCAAGAAGACACAGTGACTACAATCATGGGATCAAACATTGCAAGTGGTGTCAAAACAATGCAGGCTGGGGCGATATTTTACTTTACTGTAACATATGGCTGGTGAGCCAGGACAAACTTGATGGTACCTAATATCAAGCACAGTGACTGTGACTTCTATGCAGTTTGCCAAGGGACAGAATAAACACATGCATATTCATAGGGAACAACCCACTAAGGCATCTTTCACCTACAAAAACATTCAGTAAAATGTTCACTATCTACTCCAAGGTTGCTAGTAGAGAGGATCTTTTAGTATTTGGAAACCGATCTCTTGCTATAGTCTTTTAACTTAAAGATGTCCCTCTGGGGAATGTGGCAGCCCTACATGCAAAATAATTTCTTCTGACTGCTCAGTCAAGTTGCAGGAAGCATATTCCCAGAGAGAGTAATAGCTTGGTCCCAGAGTTATTTAGGAGAGCACCAGGAGAAGTTATTCTTTTTAAAATTTAGCATCATTTATTTAGAATTTGTATGAGACCAACCAATGGGGAAAAAGATCTTTCTTCACCATGCATTCATTTGGGATACCTACTAGAGTACATCTAATTAGAGAAAAAGAAAAAGGAATGTTAGAGAGTGTAGGGTCTTCTTCAGTTCTACCTCATCTTTTTAATGTATATGTGAATGAGCTGCTATATAAAACTTATATACTAGATATATATTAGAAAAAGAACACAGCACACATTCTTAAGAAAGCTCTAAGAATAACTCCTGTAAGAACATATTTTTTAATGATAAACTTTACTAATAGTAAAAAGCATCACTTAACCTTTTGGCTCTTTCTTTAAAATGAAGTAGGAAATTTTCACATGTCATTGATTCTGAGAGAGTTTTTCACATAAATTTCTGATATGAAGGAGGCCAGCTAGTAATATTCAAAATGTGCTATAAAAATAAAAGTGAAGAAAGTGTGGGAACGATAAAGGTGGAATGCCTGAACAGTATTTTTAAAAATAAAACAAGGCATACAATTTCTGGAATGATTTATTGAAATCCCATTTAAAAAATTTTCCCCCTTTAACCTAATTTTTAAAATTATAATATATGGAACTATGATTTCTCAAAGCATAATTGCTGGATTACTTCCATTCTGCCCACATAATATAACATGATGTTTCTCACAGTGGCAGAGCTGACAATCTGTGCAATGTATTTCAGGAAACCCTCAGAGAAGCTTCACCATATAGAAGATGGTTTAAAGTATTTTTAAATATTTGCGCTCTTGTTGGCAAATTTGCTTTTTCTTTGTAATGACTTCTTATAGGGAATAAGTCAGACATTAGAGATAATCTCGTAAGAGAAGTTATCATGTTTTGAACTGTGTCCTCTCAAAATGTGTATCCATTTGTTTAGATTTCAATGCCCAGTGTTGAGTGGTTGTCCTCCATAATGTGAATGGATGTAATTATTCTCTGTTTTTGACTTGCTATGAAGTCTAACCTCTATATGCTAATGAGGTAAGATTAGCTAGGGTGTATCTTGAGACACCATTTTCACTCACTCCCTTCTTTCAGTCACACCGCCATCTTACAAAAGATAAAGGGAGAGAGAGAGAGAGGCATACAGAGCTGGGACTAGAACAAAGAAACAAGTGCCAGGAGTATGGGGTGCCCTGTGGGCACAGTTCTGTCAGGAAACCTTCTTAGACTGAATGGGAAGATAAATAGCAAGGTACATTGACAAGCACTGGACCCCGAGATACTGAATGGAGTTAAGATATTCCATGAGAGTTGGCAAAGAGAGAAATTCTTCCTCTACACCTGGCTTGTTGAATGGGTGGGAGGCTTAACTTCTCTGTGTTAAGGATACTCATTTGCGATGTTTCTGTTTTATCAGTACTAGATAACTAAAATGGAATGTGATACTCAAATAATAAATTTTAAAATAAACTCTAAACAGTGCCAGTGAATTAATTCTGACTCATAGCAATCCTGTAAGGAAATGTAGAATTGCCTCTTTGGGCTTCTGAGATAGTCAATCTTTCCATAAGCAGGGAGCTTCACCTTTATCCTGCTGGTGGGTTCAAATGGCTAACCTTGTGGGTAGCAGTCCAATAGGTAATCTGTTCCACACCAAGCCTCCTTTTCTAAACTCAGAAACATCTAGCTATCAAGGAAGGAGGAGCAGGAGGAGCTCGAAGTCAATCCCATCAAGTCTCCATGCCACCTCGATAGGACAGGCGACAACTGCCCTTATCAGTTTCCAAGACTTTAGCTCTGTATGTGGGTAGAAAGCCCCATGTTTCTCCCATAGAGAAGCTAGGGATTTCGAACTGCTGACCGTGAGATTGGCAGCTCAACTTATAGCTGATACACCAGCATGACTCCTCCTTTTCTAATAGATACCCAAAATATAGATGCCATTTCGAATTGGGTAATGGACAGAGACAGGGAGAGATGTAAGGTGCCTAAACAGTAAAAGCCCAAACTGAGTTGAGATTATTACTACAAATTGGAATGCTTAAGATGTTTCAGTGAACTTTTTTTTTTTTTTTGGCATCACTGCTCTCCGGTGGTGGGAGTAGGAGGCCCAGCCCCACTGCTGGAATTGAACCTCTGTCCCAGTGGACCGCAGTCCTGCGCACAACCACTATGCCACCGGGGCTCAGCCTCAGTGAACTTTTAAAAGAAGATAATAAACATGTGTTTGGACAAGGGAACAAAGACAATTTTTTTTATGCAGTGGCTAAGAACATATCTGAGTGAGTTATTATTCAAATGTTTGGTGATGAAAATCTCTTAGGCTTAATGGAAAGATGAATGACAGGATACATGGACAAATATTGGACCCACAGATACTGAAAGGAGTTAAGGATATTCCACTAGAGTTGGCAGACTGTGAGGGATTAACTTGCCCATTACCCAACTTGAAAGGGCGTCTATATTTTGGGACACTATTAGAAAAGGAGGAGTCATGGTGGCATATCAGTTATAAGTTGAGCTGCCAACCTTACGGTCAGCAGTTTAAAATCACTAGCTGCTCTGTGGGAGGAACACTGGGCTTTCTGCTGACATACAGAGCTACAGTCTTGGAAACTGATAAGGACAGTTCTCATCTGTCCTATCTAGGTGGCATGGGGACTTGATGGGTTTGACTTAGAGGGATTAACTTGACTATGAAGTGGAGATTTTTAAGCAAGCACTTAAAGGGACCGTGTGGGTTCTCCTTTTCATTTGTAGTAAATTGTGAATGGAAAGGTATGGACTTAAAATTGAACTGTGTGAAATGAAAATAGAACTGAAAGTCTGTTTCCTTTTTTTTTGTCATCTGCTGTACCGATATGTCATAGAATGTTCACAAAGACGTGGCTGTACACATTTTGTTCAAGAGAATAAGTGTATGACTGATAGCTCTAAATATCTACCACAACAGGAAACCTATCAGCTCAGACCGATGTTGACAGAGAAAGAAAGTAAAGAGAAAATTGTATCTGTCTTTGGGAATTCCAGAAGAGGAAATAGACCAAAGGACTTACAAGAGTCTGCCTTCCAAAGAAAAAGCAGAACCATTGTTTGACTAGCTCAGAAGTCAAGAGACCTGTTAGAAGGATCAAGGGCAGTAGAACTGTCTAGGGGTCAAAGTGCGGAGCCCCTGCAATTGCAAAGGATGGGGCCACAATTTCCTGAATTACGACCATGGACTCTTTGGTTTAAAAGTTGTCTCTTTGTCAAATTGGTTCCAGATTGTGGAGTTTCTGTTAACGTGACTATATGATATGTCTTCTCTCAGCTGAGGGGCTGGAAGCACATTCCCAAGGAGTAGAAAAGGAAGCCTATAAGAGTTAGGGGTGGGACTGATCACCTGGAGGTTGGACACTTGGGAAACAGGGTGATCCAAAGTCTATGGTGCATTGTTGCTGTTGCACTGGGCTTGGAAGATGGAGCTGAAGTCCAGAGCTTTGAGCTCATCACCCAGAATCCAGAAGCACAGCCAGCACTTACGAGTCTGGAGAACAGAACTATTGCCTAGAACCAGGGGTCCTCAAACTACGGCCTGCGGGTCATATGCGGCCCACTGAGGACATTTATCCAGTCTGCTGGGTTTTTTTGCTGCCCCTGCTGTCCTGCCAACCAACTCATTCCAGGCCCTCAGTGAATTTGGTCATAGTTTTTTTTTTTTTAACTGTAGTCTGGCCCTCCAGTGGTCTGAGGGACAGTGAACTGGCCCCCTATTTAAAATGTTTGAGGACCCCTGGGACAGTCTCTTAGAACAGATGATTGCTTTCAAGTTTTGAGAGATAAGGTGACCTGTTCTACTGAGATTTTTTTTTCCTTACTTGCTTGGTACCCATTATTATTTCTTTCCCTCCACTTTCTCCCATTTGTAACAGAAATGCCTGGGTTGTGGCTATTCCACCATCATACCTTGGGGAAAGTTACTTTATATTTTTGAGTTCACAGGTAAGGAAGATAAATTATGACAGAATTTAATACACCTCAAGTCTCACACATACTTTAATCTGATGAACCAAAAGGTGAGAATGTGGACTTGGATCCAATTTAGGGCATTTATAATGATATGATGGGGTGAACGTGCTCTCCCTGTGGCAAGAAAACAAACTTTTGGAGGTCAAGTTGTTTAATGTCATAGATGGAAGTGTGTCCCTAAAATAAATCGACTAGGCAAAGTTCTGAGTCCTAGTGTTGTGTGCGTGTCCTCTACTTTGTGATTGGATATAGATTTTGCTACTTTTAAATGAATCTGTGACAATCCTATCCTCTAGATGGTAATGAAACAGGGTCACTTTGGGGTGTATCTTGAGTCCCCATCCTTAGTTAGCTCACCCTCTTACTCAATTTCCACCTTGACTTCTGTCACCACTTTACTCAGACACACCATTGCCTGAGTTATATGTTTTCTCTTACAAAGGATATATCAGGATAGAGAAAAGAAGAAAACAAAGAGTGGTAACTGCCAAGAGGAGAAAAAGAGCCAGAAAGAGAGTGCATTCTTTGTTCTTTGGTTAGCTGTGCTGATGGCCTTCTATACCCATGGGGAGAGGGATGCCAAGACGTCTGGGCATCACTAAGTAGCACAGGCTCACAGGTGTTGTAGGGAGACAAGACCTTTTCCCAAAAGCTGTTGCAGAGAGAAAGTACCCATAGAGATAGCATCCTGAATTTGAACTGCTATCCTCCAAAAATATGAAAGAATGAATTTCTGTTTGCTAAAGTCATTGCTTGTGGTATTTCTGCTACAGCAGTACTAGCTATCTAAGAAACAAAGAATATTATACATTAAAAATGTGTTAATATGCAGAGGTGATTAGTCAAATAAAACAATACTTCAGTCTTACAGTATTACAGATTGTAGTGCTAAATAAAGTGGGATGGTTTTTATGAAAATTTCCAGTCAATGATAGGTAGGATACATTACTGAACACGGAAGTCTTATTATAATGAAACAGCATGCAGCATATAATTAGCATATTGAAAAAAGGATACAGACAACACTGTTAGGTGCAACAAGCTTCTTTATATATGAACAAAGATAAAAAATAATGCATTAGCAATGCCTGATTTCCTAGTGACTTAAAGTAAAAATAAATTGAATTCTGACTGGCTTATAAATCTATTAATTATAATAGGCAATATGTCAGGTAATATTTTGTCATTCTCTTTTCTCTACTTTCACCTAGAAATTCACAAAAATAGGAAGCCTCATGAGTTTTACCAATTACTTCTTAATTCTGAAAGTGAACACTGCTCTGATATTTTAAAGAATAGTATCTGCAGTAAAGAAAATTAAATTGAACACTGGGAAAATAATTTATCCAGTTCCCACTTGCAAAACACAAGAATCCAACTGCAGTCAGACACATCTAAATATGCCAGCTTTTCTCCAAGACATGCCCAAAATTGTGCTATAAAATAGACTACCTGGGAGATGAAAGAGCAGGCGGAATATCAGCACAGAAATACACTGATTACTAAAAAGTATTTTAAAGTGCTTCCAGCATAACAAGATTTATTTGCATTCTCTAGTTATGTGGTGTATTAGTACTAGCTTATTATACAGTAAGCAAGCCCTGCATCCATATGCTATTTTTCACTAGGTTGTCGGATATCATTTAGGAGAAGAAACAGAAAGCTCACTGCTGTTGAGGCAGTTCTGACTCACAGTGACCCTGTGCGCAGAGAAGATGTGCTTCCGTGGTTTCCACAGCCGGTGTGTCTTCACAGGAGCAGAAAGCCGCATCTTTCTCTTGGAGAGTGTGTGTACGTGTGTGTGTGTGTTCGACTGACTTTTCATTACTATCCAAATTCATAACTGCCACACCACCAGGCAGAGCAGATGCATATAAAAGTGTTTCATCTTTATGTTCTGAAATTATGATATTTGTTTTTAAGATTTTGTTTTTAAAATGCATTTTTAATATGCTTGCTACTACATTCTTAATTGGACACTTCTTTTCTTTCCAACAATTATATTGGCAAATAGTTTACATATCAAACAATTCCATAGTTCAATCATTCTGTCATATCAAGGGTAATTGTACAATCATGAGCACATCAATTTTAGAGCATTGCACCTCACCCAGGACCCCCATAACTACACCACCTTGAAGATGAGTCATGCACTCGCAATCTATTCGGATGTTCCCTTCCCTCTCTCTCCTTTATTATTTACTAAAGAAATCCCCTTTCCCCTCCCTATCATCCTATCATTTGCACCCTATCCCCATTCCCTATATCTCCCTATATCTGTTACTATCATTATGCATCCACTCTTCCTGTGCTTCACAGTTGGGAGACTGGGAGTCACATAATCTCCTTCCTGTCAACTTGAGTGAAGGGATAGAATCTAGTCTGTCAATGAGGTCATAGCCAATGCGGCCTCTGTGTGGAAATGGCCTTCTCCCGAGGATTCTGGGAACTCCTGTACTCCTTCCTGGAGGCTCAGACACACGCTCTGCTTCACATTTCAGTTGACAACCACATGGGGCTACCCTGAAGGAGCCAGTCCCCTGGAGCTGGAGGAGTCATGTGGAGACCTATGCCAGTGTGGAGATGCTTCCACTGCTACTGGATCAACAATATTTTCCACCCACTGGCCTGTGATATTCCTCCATTTGGCATCATTGCATGTGTTGCATGACTCTGAAGAAGACATACGGGCTTACTATCAGACTTATGGACTTGATCTAGACTGGACTGGGATGTTTTCTTAATATAACACTCTTTTATATAAAGCTCTCTCTTACACACATAAGTGTCAATGGATTTGTTTCTCTAGTATACCCAGACTAACACAGAGACCCAAGAGAAAACACTGAAAATAAAATCAGACTAGGTTGGCAAGGATGGAGTCATAATGGTACAACGACAACAGTACAAATAATGCGTAAGAAGGGAAAGATCCCCATCAGCATTTAAGAAGCCAAGGAAGACATTTCTGTCATGGAACCAGTAGAAGGTACTGGTACCTAAAACAAATTCAGGTTGTGTTTATAGGGTGGTCACTGTCCAAATGTCAAGTTTGATCCAGCGTAATGAAAATTCCAATGATTTCTACCCGGTAGTGTGGCTGTTCAACATGCTTGCCACATCAATTGTTGGTGGCTCTGTCTGGCTAGTCTGCAGATGTGTTTTGACTATCCATCATCCCTCATAGCCCTCAACAAATTGGGTGTTCATAATTTTTAGCTGTGATGCTCTTCTCTTCACCATATGTGTATTTTGTAATGGTCATTTTTGGATTAAACTAAATTTCAGCTAGTTTCTCTGGAGTCCTTGAGGACCAAGCAGTGTTCTATAGAGTACTGGGATTTTAGACTCCATCTTTTTAAGGAGCATGACATCATTCAGAGGCCACACCAGAAGGAATCAATGTGGAAATATCGCTAAGTGACCTTCCTG
>PVJH01006145.1:0-104676 GCA_004026705.1 Nesogale talazaci
TGTGACCATCACCACAATCTAAGTTTAGGACAGTTTCACCCCACAAATCGCACATATGTATTGTCACTCAACATGCTCTCCAACCCACTCTCCTAACTCTAAAGAGTCCCTACTCTCATTTCCAGCTGTATTGGATGACTATCTAGACATTTCCTTTAAATGGAATCAGAATGGGATATTTTGTGATTGGTTTCTTCGCACAGCGTCTCTGAGGCTCATCCATGTGTTACCTTGTGTTGCATTTCCGTAGATTGATAGATATGGGCCACATTTGGTTTATACTTCAGTTGACACCTGATGTTCTTGAGACCATTATTCTGAGAACTTTGAGTCAAATGTTCAGGTAGTATATCCACCTAGCCTCCAGTGACCTGTGCCTCTGTTGCCCCAATGTCTAGTCCATCTCCATGTGATCCAAGTGATATTGTTAACTTACATACATGGCTAACCACATTGGAATGCCTTCAGAATTGAGTCAAGAAATGACCCCCAGAGCCTCAGAAAGGGGAAAAAATGTGGGTTATATTATAATATTCTGATCAAGACCCACTATTTGGGGAGAGCTGTGCAGTGAATTACTTTATTGAGTAAGTGTGAGAAAGGAAAGCTATCCGTTGTCCAAGAACGCTATTGCCAAACTTTGTGGAAATGGAATCTTTTCTGTGGAAACAGCATACATTTCATTCTGTGCCATGGAATTTCCCCTCATTTGACCCAAGGGGTAAAGGAAAACTCTTATGCAATTATCACATTTTTTAAAAGTTATTCTTTTATATGTAGGCTGGTTAATAACCAGCAACAGACCATTTTTATCTAAGAAATGATGACTAAGATCCTGTATTTTGCTTTTATTGAAAGCTGATTTGCATATCTAATTCATGTTCTATTAGTAGAAGTGATAGGAAATAAAGACCTGTTAGGAAAGCCCAAGATTTGTCCTGGAACTGATTTAAAAGCCCTGCAGTTAGGCTCACTGGTAAGGATTACCTTCAAAACTGAGAAACCAAATGAACTCTGTCAGCTCACTCCTAGCTAAAATGTTTAGCTTTTTATTTTTGAAATCAAGTCGTTTCCAGTTACTAATCTCAAAGTTATTTTAATATGAATCATTCCCTCCCCCATCATTTAAACAACTATCCAGGGGTTACATTTAAATATATATATGCATGCACACATGTACACACACAGAGATGACTCAGAAGTACTTTTGCTTTCTGGAACATTCTTTACCCAATTTGAATCTTCTTTGATTTTCTGCTGCCACAGCTGAAAGGAGAATGAAAACATTGTGTAGAATCAAAAGAATTTAGAGAGAGACCCTAAATTAAACACTTCTATGCATAATTCTATTCTTCCCACCAGCCCTTCAATAGTTACTGGACCCCCTAATGGTTTTTATAGAAGGGCCACATCTGGACCTCAACTTGAACCATGCATGCCATGTTTTTGATCATTCATTGGCTTTTGGGGGGTGAACAAACATTTGGGCTCAAATTGATCTTTATGTCACCTAGTCCCTTCAGTTTCTTTCTGTGGTGCCTCTCCCAACCCCCCACCCCGACATCATCATCACCCCTTTATAGAGCCCAGATATTTTGGTTCTTAAGGCCTACAATTTAGAATATAACCTTTATCTCCATAACTTTTGACCTTTTCAGATTCTTCTTCCCCTCCCCCTCCCAGTTTGTCACATTTATTGTGGCTTCGGAATACAACCTCATCTAATTAGTAAGCCAGACCATGTCACTCACAGACTTGATCGAGAAAATGACAGGAACAACCTCTAGGTTTGGCAATCAGGAAAGAGCAAGCCTAGATCACTCCAAGTGCCAAAGACAAGCTGGGTAAATCTTTCATCACTCCTTTTGACTACAGGCTTGAAATTGGTTGAGCATCAACTTAGCAAAGGCTCACTCTTCCACATTTCCTTGTGGACAAGGAGAGAACGAAAGTTTTTACAACTGTCTTGCTATTGTTCGCATAGTAGGTGTCTGGAGAAGTCTCTCAGCCTAACAATCAAATAACTACCAGCACAAAAGCAAGAGAGGTTAACCTTAAAACCACGAATCACTGCATCCTCCCCAAATTGGGTAGGTTGGAAGACACTCTTTAATACTAGAATCTCAACTAGGATTTACATGAAAATGCACCAATTCATGACTTGTGAGGATTATGTCTCCTGTTCTCTTTTGAAAATTATAATTGTATTTCTGAAATCCATAAATAAGAACAGGGAGCTTTTAGTTCTTATGTCTCCAAATTCTTTCAATTGCCTGGTGGTATAGTTCATCCTCACTCATGTTTATAGGCTGGAAAACCCTAGACCAGCAGTTCTCAACCTGTGGGTAGCGACACCTGTGGGAATCAAATGACTCTTTCACAGGGGTTGCCTGATTCATAACAGTAGCAAAACAACCGACAGTGATGAAGTAGCAACGAAAATAATGTTATGGTTAGGGGTCACCCCAACATGAGGAACTGTCTGAAAGGGTCATGGGATGAGGGAGCTTGATAACCCCTGCTCTGTAGAGTAGTTCTACTCTAGTTTATGTAAAGTGGCCAGATTTCAACATTGGTAAAGTGGGACATCATTGATTGTGGGGTGGGGGTGGGGTGTAGAGGGGGTATATTCCCTTCCTGTTCTCCCACCGTTCCTTAGCTTGTCGTGCATTCTTTCCAAAAATCTGGACTTTTTAAAAATGCTGTGGGACAAGGGGAAAATTGTTTAAAAGCGGGACGACTGGTCACTTTACGATAGGGTCACTGTGAGTTGGACTCAATTCAACAATGGGTTGTTATTGTTGTTGTTGTTGTTGTTAGTTCCGATCCATAGTGACCTTATCCACAACAGAGCAAAACACTGCCCAGCCCTGGACCAGCCTCCCCATCGTTCCTATGTCTGAGCCCAGTTTTGCAGCCATCGTGTCAATCTCTTACATTGAGAGTCTTCCTCTTTTTCGCTACTCCTCCACTTATACCAATGGCAGTGGGTAGAAGCACTTAAATTCATTTTGAGCAACCACTAACCATTCGGGGCTTCCTTATATTCCCTCCCCCACACTCTTTTATTGCTGAAAGTAGCTGTTCCTGTACAAGTAGCTGTTCCTTGTTCATACTCTGCCCTGAAGTGCTTGACGGTCTAAAAAGTTCTCTCATGGACATTTGAGCTTTACAACCACCCTGTGACCTGATGTTTTTATTTACCTGTATTTTAGAAGCGAGGAAAATGAGGAAATATAATCCATCTGTTTTAGTTCCTCAGGGCTGCAGTAATCAAACTCACGACCATCCCTTCAAAGTTGGCTGAATTCAGAGTGTGGCTCTAGGGGGTGGTCCTTCCCTGTCTGTTTCAGCTTCTAGTAGTTTCCAGGCATCTTTGTTGATGAGTGTCACCCTGGGGTCTGCCCTTCTACAAGTGGGTGTGCCTGTGCCCATCTGTGATGTTTATCATTGGAAAGAGATTAGACTTTGAACCCAACCTCCTTCCTTATAGTGCGATTAACATAACAAAGACAACCCTGTTTCCAAATAGGATCAGATTTACAAGTCTCAGGGCCAAGATTTCAATGCCTGTTTGGGGGAGGGGGTGGGTACAATTCAAAGGGAAAGGTTTGAGCAACTTTTCGAGTTGCAAAGCCTGTTGGTGGCTGAGTTGATGTCTCTGGCCCTTTGCCTCACACAAATTTTGCTGCCTTCATTACACATTGTCACTGTGGTAATGAGATAAGTTATGAGCCTCAAAATCGGCAGTTGGAAACCACCAACGGCCCTCCAGGAGAAAGAAGAGGCTTTCTGTTCCTGTAAAGAGCTGCAGCCTCAGAAGCACACAGGGGCAGTTCTACTCTGCCCTGCAGGGTCGCTATGAGTTGGCATGACTTCCATGACAAGGACTTCTTTTATACTCTGGTTGGAGCCCTGGTGGCACAGTGATTAAGCATTGAGTGACTAGTTGAATGGTTGGAAGTTTGAGTCCACCAGGAAAGACATTCCACCAGAGAAAGATGTGGCTGGTTGTTCCAAAAAGATGTGTAGCCTTCAAAGCTCTGTGGGACAGTTCTACTCACTCTGATAGGCTTATTCGGAGTCGGTGTCCACTAGATGTTAATAAGAGTTTTGAACTACTCTAGGGATAAAGTCCCTGCAAGATGCAAACTGTTACGGGAAGATTGGAGGTTTGAGTGCAAGCTCCCAGAGGCACCACAGATGAAACACCTAGCCACCTACAACAAACAACAAATGGAGCACCCTTCCACTCTGACACATGGGGGCACCAGGAGTCAGAATCAATTTGACTTGACGGCTACTGGTAATCACCAGGTTTGCCCTGAGCGCTCACCTTTCTGCCTTTACCTTCTAGTGTCCTTGAGTGTCCTTTAACACTTCTCTCTACCTTTATATGGGTTGTGTCAGAAAGAGGCTTAAGTAAACTGCTCCAACTTCCTGGGTCTCCCCTTTCCCTTCTGGGCCAAGCTCACACAGGACTAGATTCCCAGAATATCATTTCTGAGATCTTCTCACGCCCTTCAAGCAGTCTTTCTGTCAAAACGCTGAGCCTGGAACCAGATTTGCCACTTTTCTAAGTCTTTCAAGAATGCTGACCTACCTATTTCACAGGGCTCCTGGTTCCCTGAACCCACCCCCACCCTCTGTGTAAGGAGTCAGGGTCATTTCCTTGCATGCATGCATCCCTTCATATCACCAGCCTCATTCTGAGGGACCAGCACTTGGTCTGGTGCAATGGCAAGGCTCCCTTGCCAGCTGTCTCCATGGGTGTGTGGCCAATGGCAGCAGGCAAAGTGATTATGAAGCTCTCGGGTGCTCTGCTTCTTGAATGACTGACAAAACTTCAGAGATCTGCTTCACTGACCTAGTGACATTACCACGCATGTCCTTGGAGAGCTCGGCTGAAGCTTAAAGATCAGCATCCGTTCCTTCAAATTTGTGAGTGCTCTCGCTGATTTCCCATGAGTCTTTATATCACAGAATAAGACAGTAAGCAACAGATGATCTTTTAAATATAACTATTGATAAAGCATGGTGTTGGCAAAGAGCATTGACCCTGCTATGGACTGACAGAGGAATGAACAAATCAATCATGAAAGAGAAACAACCCGAATATTCCTTTGACTCACTTCCTTGGGGCGTGTGAACAGGTAAGGCCAGTCACTAGAAAAGGACCCTGTAATTGGTAAAGTGTCTGCGAAAATGAGACAATAGCTATAAACATGGGCTCAAAGCATCACAAAGATGGGACAGGAGCAGGCACCCTTTCAACCTGCTGATACATGTAGGGAAGGGCAGCATGAGGCAAAGTCCACTGGATGGGAAACAACCATCAACAAATAGATGCAATTTCCAGCAACTGTTTCTGTCGGGTTCACTAGCCTCTCCTGACTTTCCAGGGAGAAATGGGACTACACCTTGCTAACAGGTAAGAATCAGTTCAACTATATTGCAATGCCCCCAAAGACTAGCTTCCAAAAAAAATTAATCTGCCTATCTCACAGCCTACAAACTATGAAATGGCAACCCGAGTGTTTCTCTCTGGTGTCATTCACACAAAAAGGCAACAGACAAGGGTGGACTCAAGGGACTTTTTAATTTTCTCTGTTCTTTTGCCAAAGACCCTGTTGTCTTTCCTCTTTCAAAAGCTGCACATCCTGCAGTTGTAAAAACTGCTATAATTATCACAAGGGCAGCTCCTTCTCCAGGAAGAAAGTGAGGGGGTTCTCCCTCAGGAGCGCCTGGTTCGAAGAATCTTATGGCACTGGGATCAAATGTAACTAGAAAGTGTGTTCAAAAGCGGCATTCATTGGAGAGGAACGAAGGAGAGCCTGTCTCATAATGAGTCCTGGGCAGCAGCCAGTGCAGAGAAAGGGGGCACACAACTGGCAATTTGGCAGCTGGGTAACTCCTAGTAGCTGATGGTTGCTTGTGGTGGTCTGGCTTTTATGGTTTTCTATGGGGCTGACTTCCTGGTCTCTTCAAGCAAAGTTTCCACTGAGTCTGCCTGATAGGCAACCATGCTCAGTGGAATTGAAACCTCTGGTTTTGTATAGGAGAGGAAAACAGCTTCTATAGCATGAATGAGTCCCCTGGAGCACTGGAACTGGAAATGTTTTAGCGACTAGAGCATGTGGATAGGAAGTATGGTTGTGGGTGGGGGTGGGGAATCCAGAAATGACATGTATTGAGCTCACTGCCATCGAGTTGATTCTGATTTACAGGAACCCTAAAGAACAGGGTAGAACTGATCCTGTGAGTTCCAGAGACTGGAACTCTCTCTGAGAGTAGAAAGCTTCATCTTTTCCCCCTAGAGAAACTAGTGGTTTTCAACTACTGACCTTGTGGTTAGCAGCCCACCTTATAACCCACAGGAAAAGTGGAAAGTGTGTATTTATTAATCTAGAAAGATGTTAATGTCAATGTTACAAAAAGGTCAAAACAAATTAGAGGCAGCAGTTTTATCAGGACATGACCATGAGGGAAAAAAGGAAGGAAACTTTGGGAGTTGGCATCACAAATAAAACTCCATAGGAGAAAGTAAAAGACCAATGATGGACAGAAGTCTTATTTTCTGGCTCCTTCTTTGACCAATCTACTAGCTGCTCTGTGGCTTCAGAGGCTAGGAACGTGCTTCCACGGAGTCTCCAGGTCTTGGGAAGCTTGATTTATCTTCTCAAAAATCACTTCTGTTGACAACATCTCTCCCAGAGACTGTTTTTCATCCATTTTGTTTCCAGTGAGCAACCCATTCTGTCACACCTTGGATGACAAACTTGCTATCAGATCCATATTTTGGCTGTTTTGTTGTCATTCAATTACTTTATGACCTGCGCTCCATTCTTCAGTGTGAGGAGCCAGTGCCCGCTTACATTCAGTGGGGTGCCAGGTAGAGTCCCCGTAAACTCCACATCCAGCCTGTGCACCACTTCTCCCATCAGTGCTGCAGCGACCATCAGCATACACTCTTGGTAGGTGCTCTCCACTCTGGCCCCAATCCTGTCCCCATCCATCCCTGGAACGCAGGTCGGATTCTCCACCAAGGTCAATGACTTCCTCAGTTCCTGTGATCATCAGTGTGAAACTCTTCTATCCTTTGCTACTCACTCTTAAAGAGCTGGCGTGGGGAAGTGTTTTGGTGAAATTATTTATGTAATAGTATTTAAAAGTATAAGAGCTGGTTTTGTCTGAGCAGACCTGAGTAGAATACTATTCCTGACAATTCTGCTTGCTGCTACTTCCCCAGATGCAAGATGTTGGTGGGGTTGAGGGGGAAGGGGTGGAGATTGAGATTTCATGATTACATGTGAGTCTACCTATTTTTAAAAATCTATTTTTACAAACTAGGTCAGAAGTGAAAGAGTGCGCTCTTACAAGGAGGGGGTAGTTCATAACCATTTTCTCATGGGGTATTTTTAAGATCTCTGAAATACACTTTTGTTCATTATTGTTACTTTAGGTGATTTTATACTGCCAACTTACCTGCCCGGTACTCATGGACTGCTATAAACATCATCATGGCCAGTATAGAAGGCAGAAACCCTGGGTGGGTTATTAAGGAGCCACAGAAGTTCCATACATGGAATACAATTCTCTTCATCAGAAGAAGCAGGTCCCTGACTCTTGTGAGTGCCTTGACAGGGTGTATGTTTACCCACAAACTCAAGCATGGTAGCCTCAGCAGACAGAGTGATTTACCCCATTATTTGCTCATTTCCAACCTGGGGCTGGACTACCCTCCCCCTAAGAGAGGCCACAGTTGAATGGCAAAGCCAAAAAAAGTCTTTTGGGGGGCCTCTGAACTTTCAAAGACAAAACTTGATGGGCTTGCCTTTGTGGCTTTTGGTGGTGGTGGTAGTGGCCTAGCGGTTACACACTGGGCTGCTAACTGCAAGGTTCTAGGTTTAAAACCAGCAGATTATGTGAGGGAGAAAGATGGGGGTTTCTACTCCCATAGAGAGTTACCCTCTCAGAAACCCACAGAGGCACTTCTACTCTCTTCTGTCGGGTTGCTATGCCTTGGCCTCAATTTGATGGCATTGACTTTGGTTTGGAGTATGCAGACTAAGAACTTCATCCATATCTGTCTGTCTGTCTCTCTCTCTCTCTCACACACACACATACACACACACACACACACACACACATACACACACACACTGAACAGACCCTTATCCATTTCTCTCTTCTAAGCAAGATGAAACAGACTATTGGGTCTTACCATTTCATGGATGCTGGAAGCATCTATTGAAAGCTTATGAATCCTTCCTCACAAAAAAGGTCAGGCACAGCCCACAAATCCTGTCTGCAGCTTCACAGGGGTCCTTGGCACCCAGGAAGTCCTCACAAAGGGGAATTTCCTTTCTCCTATAAGCCCTTTCTTCTTGTTTTGAGTTCAGAACCATCTGCATAGATGACTTTTGTTCATAGAATCTGTATCCTTTTACTTCTTTACTTAGAAGACCAATTCAATAGGAAAATAAGCCAAAAGCCTCAAACAGATTTTTCTCATTTGATTAAGTAAAATATTGAGGCCTAAGAGTCTGTTTAAAAGCACAGTATTCATTATTGACTTTCTAAAATACCCAGATATATCGTTGTAATTGCCAATTTTTTTTAAAGAAAATGGTTGTGAACCAAAAGACTATTAGAGGAAATGATCAACAATTGAATTGTTATCTACATTATTTCTGAACATAAATATGAGACTATGGGATGAGAAAATCCTTGAGGTATAGAAGTATGTTCAAGATGAGACTGTGTTGCTTGTCTCATGGTTACATGGGGAGGGAGGGGAAATGTGCCTTGATCAATCATCTTACAGTTGTCAAAAAACTTCCCTGGCAGCATGACAAGGATAAGAGTGGATGATTCTCCCAACAGAGACAAAGACTTGGGCACTTCCCTTCATGGTGTCCACCTGAGTTTATTTTCCATGGCTCTTTTCCCAGCACTAGCTTTGGGATTTTATCCACTACATTGGCCTGGCTGGACTCCTCACAGTTGCCATCTTAGAGTGCCCTGAGGTCCCTATGTCTAGTCCCCTCTTCTCAGCAAGACTTACGTGATGGGTTTTGTGCTCTGGTCTTAAAAACTCATAAAAAGGAAATGGCTGGAGGGAGATGGCTCAAGATGAAAACCAAGCAAAAGACTCTAGTGAGGCTTGCCTGGCCTTCTAGAATTCCTTACTGTCTAAACATCACCTGGCAAACATGTGGTTTCTCTTTCAAGGCACCCTAGCTAGGAGTGGGTGCTAGCACACCGAGCTATGCACCAGTTGTTGATCAGAGGTGGAAGCAGTCATTGCAGTGCTAAGGCAAGAGTTCTGTTTGGGAGCTGAGACTGGAAGAAAGGGTGGAGAAGAGAAGAGGGGGGAGCCAGAAAAGGGGTGACGCAACCACCATGCATATATTAGTGAGGTGTATTATTCATGTATGTCAGCACCTCTACCTCCTGCCTTTCAAGCGCAGCTGAATACGCTGTGGGTGGTAGAATGGTGTGTGGGAAAGAGCTAGTTATAGCGGCGAACTTTTATGGAAGGCCTGCTATTTTCAGCACATTCCGTGTATGAACTCCCTTGATCACCATGACAACTGGATGGGATGGCAGGGTTCAAATCCTGATTTCTCTGCTTCCTGCTTGTGTCCATTTGTGGGACTTTGGTGTTTTAGATGAACTGAAGTGCCCCCTCCTGCAGGCATGGGGTCAGCATTGAGATGGTAAATGTGAAGTATTTAAGGGGAAATCCACTGCCAGCTAGGCGATTCTGCTGCATGTTGTCTGTTAGGTGCCATCGACATCATTTCGACTCATCACCATGCTACAGTCAAGAAAAGGATACCCCACCCGGGCCTGCCCCCTCCTCACGATCATGCTTTTGTTGGATCTCATCGTGGCAGCCACCCAATCAGGCGATCTTGTGGAAGGTCTTCCTCCTTGTCACTGCCCCACCACTGTCCCATAGGGACAGTGTGGGTTTCTGAGGCAGTCACTCTTTACCAGAGGAGAAAGCCTCGTCTTCCTCTGGAACTCAGAGTGTACTTGAAACTGACTCTCTGGGAGCATGTCGGAAAGATTCAGAAGGCGGAGGGTTTTGGGGGGTTGGATCACCTTCACATACTGGTGCATTTTCCCTAGAGAGACCATTGTTAAGCACCTCCCAGCACTGTGTGGAGTGGGATCCTAAATAATTAAGAACAAGGGGGTTATGGAGAAAGCAAACAGGCCAAACTAGAGGATTCCTGAGAGAATGTAGAAAGAGCAAACTGCTATCCTCAAGGGAGTAAAAATGCACAAGTAGTCAAGGCAAAGGTGAAGGTGAAATGGTTAGGTGGTTTGGGGTCATTTCCATGAGGATGTAAGCTGTAGGACACCTTATAAGTAGAGATGTAGTAACCATCGCATACATGAAATGGATACAGCCATGTGCTCCATAGAAACGAGGCTGGCCAGACGTTGTGTTGCCTAACATCCATTGGGTATGTTATCCGGAAGGACTAGCCCCTGGAGAAGGTGGAGCAAGGGAAAAAGACACAATGACTCTGACAGGGGGCTCAACTGTAGCAACAAACGGTGAGAGTGGCCCAGGTCCAGGCAATGTTCTGGTTTGTGAGTCAGAACTGACTCAATGATACCCGAGAACCCCATGCAAAATAGTCAGGTCATTCATAAATGGAGTGTGTGCTCACCTCAACGTCTATGAAATCGATGCAGCCCTCAATTGTTGATGCATGCTGAGCAGAATGGGCTCCTCCTCCTGGTTCTTTCTGCCACCGTTAAATGAATGGGATAATGATTTAGTCCTCACTACTGTGTTGAACATATTGACTGGGGATCTTGCTTTCCTGTTTACCAACCTCTTGAGAGCTTGGGTTTGGGTATGTAAACCTGTCTCACCAACTCCTGCCCTATAATACATGTTTCTCCAAGGCAATGAATTTAGGCACTCTCCATTTTCGATAACATACAGTCTTCTAAAGGTCACCTGAAATTCTGCCCCAGAAAAAAAAAACCTATGTCTTTCTTAAAACAGTGAAAAGAGGCAGCATGGGGTTGGGTCAAACATGGGCGCCAATCCTGGCCTTTATTTTTGGAGCACCATTAGTCTGCCAACAGCTCAGTTGCTTTGTAACACTTGAAAATTGAAGCAATTGCTTTTCGAGACTCTTTCCAAGTTTAAAATCCAGTGCTTCAAAGGAAGAAATTAACACACCAAGCTTGTAGGGCTTCAGACCAGTGGTCCTTTAATGCTAGCAGCCTGCTAAGGTGGTAGGCTTGGTGCCGCAGAGAAGTGTTCCATGCTTGCGTGTGACTTCATTACACCATTTCTGCCATCTATCAAATTGCTAGTTGTTCAGAGATGTTGGTTAATGATTACTGCCTCCCTCTGTCTATTTGTCTTCTGTGCCAACTGTGGTTTCTAAAGCCAAACCCATTGGTGGAGATGATGTCGGCTCCCAAAAGCCCTGTATGACAGAGTCGATTCAAGCTGTCATCTTTACAGGAGCAATTTTCTCTCATGGAGCAGCTAGTAGGTTGGAACCACCCTGACCTTCCTGCTAACAGGCAAGCACTTAACTCCTGTGCCACCAGGGATCCAAGTGTGTGGTTGCAAAGAAACCAAAACAAATTCACTGCCATATTGGTCAATGCTGACTCATGACGACCCTATGGGAAAGGGCAGACTACCCCTGTGAGTTTCTGAAATTGTAACTCTTGAAAGGAGGTGAAAGTCCCGTCTTTCTCTCAGGAATCAGCCGATGGTTTTGAATTGTTGACCTTTTGCATTGCGACCACATCCATAACCATTACTCTACCTGGGCTCCTGATGTGGCCATCTCCTGGAATCTGTGAATGTGTTATTCCCATAGGCAGAAGGGTCTTAGCAGCTGTAGCTAAATGAAGGCTCTTGAAATGAGCAACTGATCCTGGACTATCCAGGTGGACTCAATGTAATCATAGGGTTGAACTGAGACAGTGGCTGGACTGTTCGAGCCACAAAAGGAGATGGGAGCAGGGAAATAGAGGTCAGGCAGAGAGCGCATGATTTGAAGACGTGACCCTGCTGGCTTTGCAGATGGAAGAAGAGACCATGAGCAAGGAAATGCAGGCAGCATGAGCAACTAACAAAGGCCAAACCCCACAAAGGCCAGGAAGAGAAATTTTCTCTACAGTCTCTGGAAGCAACCAGCCCTGCTGGATGTCTTGCCTGTGGCCCAGGAAAACTGTTTTCAAACTTCGAACCTCTAGAGCCATAAAAAACAGACAAACAAAAACCTGTGGATTTTTCTTTTGTGGTCATCACTGCCCTGGTGGGAGTAGGAAGTCCAGCCTTGCTCCTGGAGAGCTGCTGCTGGGTTTGAACTGCCAACTCTATGGGCTGCAGTCCCTCACACAACCACTATGCCACCAGGGTTCAGCCCTGAAATTTGTGGATTTAAACCACTACATTTGTGGTAGCTTAGTCCAGAAGCCATTGGAAAGTATTACACCATCTCTTTAAAGATTTACTTTGAAACACAGAATCCTCTCCTTGTCAAAGGAAAGCCCTGTGCATAGGGATCTCATGGGAATCTTTGCTCTGATTCCAAGCGATACAATGTTCCAGAAGGAGGACTTCCTTGTCCAGAGTTCTTGGTCCCAATACCCAATGGCCAGCATGGCTGCACTAGGAAACCCTGTTGGGACGATTTCGTTTCTTGAGGCATATAGCGAATTGGAAAATGGACCAAGAGGAACCGCAAAGTCTTGGAGCAGAGCCAATCTGGGAAGACTGAAATAGATGCAATTATTCAGTCTGGTTGGGAAGCCAGGGGCGGGGATGTGATTGTGTAATGGTCTGTATAGAAAATGGAGAGTGACGAAGCGGGACGTGGGGGATTAACTGCTCCCTGTCTTGAAGCAGCCACCTGCAGAGACCAACAGCAGCCAGAAGAATGTCTGCTGAAGAGAGTGGCCCTGGGCAGACTACTTGTGGTTTTCTTGGGCTGATAGAATGCTGCAGCTGCAGAGAGAGCCAACTAAGCTCCACTTCTTCATATTCCAAAAGATGGAACAGAGGCTCACGGTGACCTTGGTAAGGTCACAGTGATATGAAAGAGCCCAAAGTAGAGAACGTGTGGTTCACACCAGGGCAGATAGTGGCTGTACGTTTACATACTTGAAGTGACTATCTCTTTGAAGGGATATAAAGTTGGGGCGGTCTTTCGTGGGGGCTTCTGAAGTGATGCAGAGATTTCCTACTTGCTCTTGGTTTTGTGTGTGTGTGTGTGCAGGCAAAATATATCACGTCCAATGCATCTCAATGATGGTGCTGCTGCAGAATCTAGAAAGTCCCAGGGACTGGCAAAAGTACAAACAAATCAGTCATGGAAAAAGTACAACTAGAAAGCTGCTTTGAAGCAAAGATATCCAAACTTCATCGCACATCCTGTGGACATCTTATAAGGAGAGTCTAGTGCCTAGAAAGGGACGTCATGCTTGGGAAAGGAGAATGATAGTGAAAAACAGGAAGACCCTTCACAAAATGGATCAACACAGTGGGTGCAACAAAGGACTCAAAGATAACAACTATTGTGAGGGTGGTGCAGGACCAGGCAGTGTGGTTCCACATAACAACAATAGTAGCAGCAGCAACTCTGTTGACTAATCATCCATTGCAAAAGGATTTCAGAGCAGTTCACAAAGGAGCCTCCTGCACTCTTCAGGCCCCTTCTGAACTGGAAGTGATCTCCATTGCTTTCACTAGTCACATATATGAATTTGCTTGGGCATGCTCAGACAGACAGTGTTTTTCCGTCCGTCAGTGGGAATGAGTATGTGTGCATCATATTCAGCCACATTGCTGACTCTCGCAAGTATGTATTGTGCTCAAAGCTACCAGAACCAAGAGAGAACATTCCATATAATTCCATTGGCCTCAACATCCCAAGTGAACACACTTTTTGGTGGTGCTAAGTCAGGGTGTTGAGGCAGGACTCGGGGTGAGTGAATGTGTGTGTGTTTGAGAGAGAGACAGAGACAGAGAGATATAGGGTATGATTGCAAGTGTATATCCACTTTGTGCAAATGGCGCCCTTGTAAGCTTTTCTTTTGTGTGTTTTCAGTGTGTCTATTTCCAATCAGTGAAGCAAGGACTTTCACATGGAACTGTCAGGAGGTTGGTAAAGGGCCTCTTTACCAATCTGTCTCTCTTTGAAAGATGGCCTTCTATGATTTCCATGGAAGGTGCACAGGCAGAGGTAATTGCATTGGGGAAGACATGTCTCTTCAGAAACTCACTAGGAAATGCATGCTGCCAAGAGAATCCTGTTCAGGAGTTAGTATATGTAAATCTCAGCTCTAAACCCAAAAAAACCTCTTCTATAGCCTGCTTTTGCACCACGCAATGACAGTCTTTCTTTCATGAAAATCTGTAAAGCCAGCCCCAGCTCCTGGTTCCCGTTTGGCTCTTTGTAGTTTTCAGAGAATGAAAGAATGGGGTCATTTGTACAAAAGCAGCAGCTTGAAATCAATAGTAATTTTGTTAGGAGGGGATTTTGTCATGCCAGGCACACATTGTCCTGCCACAGCGCCTGGAGTGCTCCTGTGGAGTTCCAATGATGTGAAGTGGCCCAGGGCACACAGCAGACCAATCAGGAGTCATCACCCTGAGCCTGAGTTCACCAAATGCCACATTCACTTCCTGCCATTGGCCGCATCCTTCTCAACTCACTGACTTGCTTACGTGAAATAATTCCAGCCAGTGATACTATGTAGAAAAGAGAATAAATGGCAAGCGTGTGGCTGCGAATTCAAAGAAGGCCTGCTTGCAAGGTTGGTCCTTGGGTGGCAGCTGGGACCTTGATTGAGGCAGTTTCCTACAAAGATTGATAATGGTTCCTGATTAATGAAGCTGGTTCATGAGGCCTAGGCTGTTTGTGAAAGCATTATGATTTTTGAAGAACACCTCCTTTCCTCTCAAGAATCTGGTCTTTGCCTCTGGGAAGCACAGTTAAGCATGTGAATCCACTCAGAGGCAACTCCAAAGAAAAACCTGGCAATCTCATTTAGAACATGAACTCACTACAATCAAGTTGATTCCCACTCCTATCGACTCTAGAAGATAGGGTAGAACTGCTCCAATGGGTTTCTGAGAGTGCAATTCTACTTTTTTGAGACTATCATGCTTTGTGGGAGTAGAAAACCTCTCATCTTTTCCCCCCTGAGTGGTTGGTGGTTTCAAACTATGGACCTTATGATTAGCAGCCCAATCAGTCACAACTATGCCACCAGGGCTCCTGATCATTTTACTTGTTCCCTATTCCCTTGCAAAAGTAGCTATTGAAAACCCTATGGGACACAGGTTGATCCTGACCCATGTGGAGGCGGTCACCCTGGGTTGGAGAGCATTCTGAGCCTAACCCAACCACAAAATCCATTGCCGTTGAGTTTATTTCCACTGATAGTGACCTTATAGGACACAGTAGAATTGTCCCCAAGGGTTTTCAAAAACATCATCTTTGTAAGAATAGACATTCACTCTTGAGGAGGTTTGAACCACTGATATTTGTTTTTGATAACTCCTCCCATGGTTGAATCAATATAGGAGCAAGGATGATGAGTTTTGTGTTCTTTGAACCTGTTGTCAAGGAGAGACTGGGCCCTGGGAAATGACATCACGTTTCATAAAATAGAAGGTTTAGTGAAAAAGAGAAAGACCCCCAACAAGATGGACTGAAGCAGTGACTTCAGCAACAGGCTCAACCATGACCAATGTTGAGAATGATACCGGACTGAACAGTCCTTCATTCTGTTGTGCAACTCCATGGCACATAACAATAATGAACTGCAAGTGTCTCTTGATTGGCTCCTTGATTCTGTTTTCTGTCCCCATTTGCTATCAATTATGGTCATTATTATCTGACAAAAAGATTTTTTTTACTCTGTTATTAAGTAGATGACTTTAGCAACCCCTTCGTAAAGGTAATTGCTAATTTTATTGTCTCTGAGATATGTAGACTAGTAGGGTAATCCAGAACAATCAGTGATGTTCAGCCTGGGGCTGATTATGGTCAATTTGTTTCATCATCCACGTGCTCAGGAATCTGGATAGTGCCCCCATGTACACACCTGACAATACACACAACACTATCAATGCCTGGTGCAAGGCAGTGTGTGATTGCATTCAAATAAGGGGGACCAAATATGGGTACTTTAAGAGTTCAGAGAATGAAGATGTTCAAGAGAAAAGTCTTGTGAAAATCCACACAGTGCTATCTTTTCAATCAACTCTTCCATTCCCACCTAGTCCAAGTGGCCATCATCTCTGACTCCTGGTAATGTCTCCCGTACTCATCTTATTTAAATCAATTTTTAAAGTTTAAACAGTCTCGTTGACATATCATATAGTTTAATCATTTAAAAATATTAAAAGGAGTTGTATAATCATCACCACAATTGACTTTAGAATATGTTCTTTATTATACTCATTCTTTTTTTTTTGGGGGGGGGTGGCATCACTGCTTTCCGGTGGTGGGAGTAGGAAGCCCAGCCCCACTGCTGGAATTGAACCTCCGTCCCAGTGGGACGCCGTCCCGCCCACAACCACTACGCCACCGGGGCTCAGCCCCTAATTATACTCATTCTTATTCGCTCCCCATTTTCCCCCTACATCCCCTGCCATAATGTGGCCAGGAAAACCATATTAGAGCATCTTAATGACCACTTCAACAGAGAAGGCCTTACCTCAGCTGCGGTCAATTCCTCATGTTGGTGTGGGGAGAGAAGGAGAAGAGCAATCAGTTGATGCCATATTAACATCATTCGCAGTCACCCCAAATCAACAGACATTCCTCAGAGTGTACTCAATGAACTTTAATGGAAATTCAAACCCAAAGGTGGGGCGAGGTGTGGGGGGGCATGTGTGTGTCAGAGAAGGCTATTTCACTTCTGTTAGTGAGTAAACCAGATGGATCAACCTGGCATTGAGGAAAGGAAATTGAAATATAAATTACATATCATAGATTTCACCAGTTTGAGGTACACAAGGAAATGAGTTTCAGTAAATATACCAAGTTGGCAAGCATCACCACTACCAAGATTTAGAATATTTCTACCACCCTGATTCTATCCCTCAAGTCACTCCTATTCCCAGCCCCAAGGAACACTTAATCGCCTCTTTGTTTGCCTTTTCAGAACATTTCTTTTGCGTGCTATCATCGAATATGTCTGTTCCCAGTTTCTTGCTGGTCCTTCCAGTTCTTCTCCACCATGTGTGCCAAGTTATCTTCCCCAAAAGGCAGCTTTGTTGCTCACAAAGAACTGTTAATTGAATACAACAATGGCACATGAAAGTGCTGGATTCAAATTTATATATATAGATGAGTATGTAAATTAATAAGAGGGGGCTTGAAAAAGTTCATGGAAAATTTTCATTATCTTTTCATTTCATTTTCCACAAACCTTTCGAACACACACGAAGGGATTCCACTAAAAAACTGGTATTTTTTTCAAGCCTATATATTTAATTTTTTTTTTACAAAATGACCCCATCACCTTCAAAGTACTCTACATTACACTTAATACATTTGTCAAATCTGTGATTCCATTCTTGGAAACATTTTTCAAACTCATCTGTTTGGATGGCTGATAGCACCCCCTTTGATTTTTTCTGCAACTCTTCTACATCCTCAAATTGCTCTCCTTTCATGTCCATCTACATTCATGGAATCAAAAAGAAGTCACACATAGTGAGGTCAGGTGAGTAGGGTGTGTGGGGCAAGACAGGCATGCAGTTTTTTTGCCAAAAGCTGGTGCAACGAGATGACTGTGTGAGCAAGCACAGTGTTGTGGTGGCAAAACCAGTCCCCCGTCTGTCACAGGCCCTTTTTTGTCACATACTATTATGCAATCTTCTCAGAACCTCTAAGTAGAAAACTTGATTGACAGTCTGATCTCGTGGAATGAACTCCAAATACACTACAAGTTGACATGTGGACATCCAGAGCTAGGTTTGTCAACCATGGACATTTAACCTTTTCTGAAACAGGAAAACCACTCAAACACTTGAGTTTTTGTCATAGCACTGTCTTTGTAAGTGGTGTTCAACATCACAACAGTTTCTGCAGCATTTTTCCAAAGCAGAAAACAAAATTGTCATATATATTGATAACTAAGAAATTAAAGAATAAAAACAAAAAAAATTCCTGAAATTTTGTTTGCATGCTGGTCTCTGAAATCGGCCATCACACACACAAAAAAAGGTTTGAATGAAACAGCTTTTATAAAAAATTCACTGTGGCCAGAGAGAACCTTCCCAGGTGACAGCACTGGCTGCACTAACTCAGAGCAAGTGAACTGGTTTTTGTGAGGGGGTATTACCTCATGTGTGTAGGTGTGTTGTTATTATATTCCATTGAGTAGGTTCCAACTGATATCAACCCTATATACAATAGAAAATATGGCCTGGTCTTCCATTATCCTCTCAACTGTTTTTATCTTCTGAGCCCAATATTGCAACCACTATGTCAACCCAACTTGTTGAAGGCATTCATCTTTTTCATTCCTCTTCCACTTTACCAAGCATGATATCCGTTCCCAGAAACTGCTCTTTACTGATAACATATCTAAAGTATATCAGACAAAGTTTTGCCATTCTTGCTTCTAAGGAGCATCCTGGTTGTACTTCTTCCAAGATAACATTTTTTTTGTTTTTTTGGGGGGGGGGCATCACTGCTCTCCGGCGGTGGGAGTAGGAGGCCCAGTCCCACTGCTGGAATTGAACCTCCGTCCCAGTGGGCTGCAGTCCCGCGCACAACCACTACGCCACCGGGGCTCAGCCCCCAAGATAACATTTTTGTTGTTGTTCTTCACCAGTACCATAATTCAAAGGCATTATTCTTCAGTCTTCTGTATTTAACCCTATAATGCCGAGTGTGACATTTTAATAGCATTTAATTACATAATATTTAATTAAATACCTTTAACTAAAATGTATCTGGTACCAAAATTATATTTATATTTTTAAAATATATTTTGGTTGTTATATATATTGATAACTATGAAATTAAAGAATAAAAACAAAAAAATTCCTGAAATTAAAAATTCCCGCATTATATCCAAGTGTTCGTATTCATATGAGGTGATTAAATATTGGGTCATGGCTTGGATCAGGTTCACCTTAGTCCTCAAAGTAACATCCTTGCTTTTCTATACTTGAAAGAGAGCTTGTACAACAGATTTATCCAATCCAATGTGTCATTTGATCTCTTGACTGCTCTTTCCACAACTATTGATGAAATCCATGACAATATCAATCTTTTCTCCTTTCACCATGACCTCACCTATTGGTCTAGCTTTGAAAAAAACTTTTTATCTACAATAAGTTGTACTCCATATTGAAGGTTGCACTCTGAACTTCATCAGCAAGTGCTTCATGTCCTCTTCACTTTCAACAAACCAGGTGTTCTTCCCACCCTGCTGCCACACTGTTCTTCATATATGTATGTGTGCACATCTTTATGAAAATATAAACTATATAAATATGTTATAATTAGTTCAAAAGATTAATAATTGTGGTGGGCTTGAGCTTTCTTTTTTTTGGGGGGGGGCATCACTGCCTCTGGTGGTCGTGGACACTACCCAGTGCCACTCCTGAGATTTGAACTGCAGGCTGCAGACGCCCACTCAACCACTTACGCCACCAGGACTCAGCCCGGGCTTGAGCTTTCTATCTTTTTTCTATATCTCACAACCTCTCCTTCTTTTTAAATAAGACCATTTGTGAATTACTTTTGGGTTCCCTGCCAATCCTAATACTTCTCTTAAGCCATTTTCCACACTCAAGTGAAGCATGTTTGTGTACTGACTGGATGGTTGAAACTTGGTCTATACTGCCCAAGATCCTCATTATCTAGGGCAGACCCCACTGTGGGAAGGTGAAGTGGCCAGGAGCAAGTGTGGGTGAGCATGTTTGGGGTCAGGAGGCATACTATCTCAAGTTTTCAACTGATTTAGCATCTTCATCACATCTTCCCTGTGATGTGCCAGCTCAACTGGTACCAGTTGTTTGATCAAATGCTAATTTAGTTGGTGTTGTTAAGTAGTGCCATGTGATTAAATTAGTTGGACTTAAGTAGATTACTTTCTAAAATGGGGTGGGCATCAACCAGTCAGTTCAAGATTTTAGGAGCAAAAATGACATTTTTCTAGGATATATTCTGCCTCCAGACTATAAGTAGACATTTTGTTAGAATGCTTTGTGGATTTGCAAATATGATACCCTAGGAATTTCCAGCCTATTGCCTGACTTACAATATTTAAACTTGTCAGCCTCCTACAACTGTGTGAGCCCCAACTTTAAAATACAAAGATAGAAAAAAATACATAGATGAATAGACAGACAGATTTATTTTCTTGGCTTTGTTTCTCTCAAAACTCTACGACATGGCCATTATCGATCCCATGTTGTTTCAGGCTTAAGGTATGAAAAGAAAATTCAGGTGTTTATTCTCCATGTCACCTCATATTTCTTGAAACATATATGATTTAAAGATTGACAGGGAGTAAGAAAAAAGCGCAATTAATATTTAAACTGCTGTAGTAACAAAGTTTCTTGAAAAGGGCCCCTGAGATTATGCAAGTGTTCAGCCTGTAATTTGGGAGACCTTTTTGACTTTATTAGAGAGTCTAATTATTAGGAATTACTCATTTGACAAGATGGATGGGAGCCATTTGCTCACACACTTGCATTAATCCACTTGCAGCTGAGTTGCTAAAGGGTTAGCAAACACTTCCATTTGTCTATAAAGCAGTGAGGGTCCAGTAAAGACATCAAGGAGGCAGAATAAAATCATAATTCATGTTTTGGAATTATGGAAATATATAAGTGGGATTACTATTGTGTTAGATTTTAGGCGGGGTTATTTAGGCATGGCATTTAGCAATAATATGCTTTTTAAAAGCCTACAAAAGACATGAGTTCTTATTCTTTAAGATGTACTTTGAGAGAGAAACTCACTAGTAAATATTGAAATTGTGTCTCTGAATACTTCATGATATTAAACATTGCTTGGGAATAGGTTTGAAAAGAAATAGTTGTGATATTGTTCTCTTATATGATTTTCTGCTGATTTTTGTTTATTTTGTTTTTTCTGCTCACCACATTTAGAACTTTGGCAACAGTCCACCTATGGGTGTGTGCTAATGTATGTCAGTTCACTTATAGGAATGTGTGCCAAGATATGTCAGTTCATCTATAGGGATGTGTGCCACTCAGTGTGTGTTCGTTGTCAGGTGACTATCAAGTTAGCTTCTGACTTCTAGCGACTGTCTACACAACACCGCTTGGTCCGGCACCATTCTCATCGTTCTTGTCAAGTTTGAGTAGATTGTTGCAGCCACTGTGTCAATCCATCTCCTTGAGGGCTCCTCTTTTTCACATTCCCTCTACTTTAGCAACCATGATGTCCTTCTCCAGGGATTGATTTCTCTGGATAACATTTCCAAATCATGGGAAATAAAGTCTTACCATATTCATTTATATGGAGCATTCTGGCTATACAGTTGTCAAACTGCTTCAAACTAAACCTTTGCATTACTCTAACAGCATAGTTTGGAGAAGGGGTGGTGGTGGTGGAATTTCTGCTTGGGATTCATAACTTTTCTCGTTAATTAAACTGAAACTCCTGCTTGAAAAACCCTGACCTGGCTGAGAGTGAGCCATGTCTCATGTTTCAACATAAAGGGGAGACTCTTCAGTCTAAGCATCGCTTTCACTCAGACAACATATAGTTCTGGCATCAGTGCGTTAAAACTTTCATCATTGTGGTGTTGTTGGGTTTTTTTAATTTTATTTTTCTAAAATACTGTGGCCATGGCTCCAAAGAAAGTGAGTGATGCCAGCAGTAGAGCTAAGAGAAAAAAACTGTTTGAACACAATAGCGTTAAAGAAAGAACTCACTGAGAATTTGGAATCAGATCGCCACTTGTCTGACTTGGCAACTGAATACAATGTGGCTAAATCAACATTATAAACAATTTTGAGGGGAAAATAATGACAGTCGTTAATAAGATGAAAGCTGTGGAATTGTTAATCACAAAACAAACAATCCAGAATATCAGAGAGGTTGAAAAGTGACCGTTAATTTGGTGAAATCAGAAACAACTCGATGGTGATAGCATATCTGAGACAGTGAGCCTTTAGTAATTTAAAGTCCTGGAAAATGAATTTATAAGTGTAATTTTGGGGTGGCAGAACCAATCATTAGGTTTTTCATCATACCTGATGGGAAAAATATGTTCAGTTCTCCAACGTTTCTGTGTTTGAAAATGAGTTAGGAAGGAATTCCGTTTCACCACCAACCTATCAGTGTACTTCTTCCGAGACAAATTTGTTCATTCTTCTTGAAGTCCGCTGCGTATTTAATATTCCTTGCCAATACCATAGTTCAAATACATAAATTCTTTGGGGATCTTCCTTATTTATTTCCCAGCTTTCACCTATTTGAGGTGATTGAAAATACAATGGGCTCTAAAATTCTCAAGGTGATATCTTTGCTTTTGATGACTTTACAGTCATGTAAGATAGTTTCCCTCATCACCTCAGATGCTTTCACAGTGAGTTATTTTTATATTGTACATTTTGGGAGGTGAGATTTATACTATCATGTCGATATAAGGAAAGATAACAAATCCTGGAGGGAAGGCTTAAATAAAGGACATATTGAATGAGTATTCATACCATCTGCCCGTCTCTGTCCATTTCTAGCAGCTTTGTTGGTGTAGTGCACAGAAAATATTCACCCTAATCACAACAGACATCAGGTTGGGCTAAATGGGAGGCATCCCTGAATGGAATGTGTTGATAACTCATGACAGTCTGGCCATTGCTTAAAATGTTTAATTCTGAATTAAGAATGACTGGGCACAGAAAAAAAAAGAGGAAGAGGAGAACAATCCCTATTTAATCTAGTTGTTTATAATCAACTTCTTCACACTTCACTGTGGGTGTGTTTCCCTTACAGAGTGACTAGCAAGGCTTTTAACTGCTGCCTCCCAGTTCACTCATGGCTGATGAGTTGAAGCCAGAATGGACCCAACATGGGAAACATGTGGGTGTACTGGAACAATAACCAGAACAGGAAAAAATTAGGGGCTTGAAGCCTTGTAAGAAACTTAATCTCCTTCTTAGAAAAAAAAAAGACCTGTTTGCATATTGCATAGTGATCAAATCTTTGCTACAGCATAGTCAGAAACAACAGTGCCCCGCTCAAAGATGGCAATGATCAGATCACTTTGAATGTGTGTAACTCTCCAAGGTTCTGACAAAGATCCAATTTCTTGCATGGAACTCTTCACTACACCATTTCCAAGTTTCCCATCTCAAGATCTCAAACCGTAATTTTTCCTGCTCCAGGAATTGTTCCACTTCATCCAAATTTTGCAGATTTGAGTCTGTTACAATTTTACTGCATCAGACGACTGAAATAGGTCAAACTGTTGAAACCCTGCAGAAAAGTCAAGTCCTGCTAAAGAGAAGCTCTCTTGCAAAGTCTTCTGTCTTGAGATATTCAAGTACTCATAGAAATGGAATACAAAAAAAATAAACAAAACTCTATGAAAGGATTTCTAAATATACAATCAGCAATAAGCTAAAATGTAAGTAACTCTCAGTTGGGTAGGGATATGGAAGAAAAGTAAATGAGAGAGAGAGCATTTTTATTAGCAACTTACTCTTGCAAGGAAAAAGAAAATCTGTCTTCTATGTATGTTGGAATAATTTTGGTTTTGGAATAGGTTAGACGGAAGGCCATTTCATACTCAAGAACAAAAATTCCGTGAGATGGAAATTGGCAGTTCCTCCTAAATAAATACCAAATGAGCTGGACAGCGTTCAGGTGCTTAAATTTCCCACTGTGGAAAAGAAAACATTTTGACAAATATTATAAGATATCCAAGTAAGTGAGGCAAGATAAATCCAAGCTTTCTTGGTCTTTCTTCATGTAAAAACAGTCTCCTTTTGTTCTGCTTTTTTTCATAGCATCACAAAACTTAAGCGCCATCAAGTCATTCTGACTCATAGTCACCCTGTAGTACAGAGTAGAACTGCCCCTGTGGCTTCCCAAGGCTGTAAGTCTTAATGGGAACAGATAACCTCATCTTTCTCCCTTGGAGTAGCTGGCAGTTTCAAACGGCTGATTTCTCATACCCCACTATGCTATCAAGGCTCCATGTATTCATAGTATGGTCAATGGTTCAAGGCTGCTAAACTTAAACTAGGTGATATGTTGACATTTCTGAGACAGAGAAGGGCACCTGCCATCACAGACAACAGAAAGTGTTGCGGGGCACACTGGGAGGTACTTTGTCTTCCCTAAGTTTGAAGATTCTTCAAGATTCTGACATTTTCCAGTTACTTGGGTGCCAAGTCTCTTTGTGTTCAAGGCTTGACAATCATTTTATTGTATCCAGCTGGAAGTTCTGGTGCTGTTTGTTCCAATAATTCTGAATGTATAAGGTTGATGAAAAAATGACATGGGACATTCAGACATCATAGAATCTGGGTATGTGTTTGTCTACAGCTCATGTTGGCCAACAGAAGATGAAGGCACTAAAAGTTCTCACCATCTAATGAGCATCTCTCAGTCAGATTGGAAATTAGGGGGTTCCAGTTACTTTTAATATAACCAATATTTCCATTAAGATAGAGTTCTATCTAAATTGAATTTTATTGCTGTTGTTAGTTACCAGCAGGTCAATTCCAACTCATGGTAATTTCATGATTACAGAGTTGAACTGTACACCATCGAGTTTTCAAGGATGTAATCTTTCAACTTTCAGAAGCAGATCACCAGACCTGTCTTCAAATCCTCTAAACTTTACACCACCCAGGATCTAAAAATGGCCAAATTAATCTTTAAAAGTCAGGATAAAATTAGAAGGCACAGACATCCCAATTACAAAAGAATAATGTGACAGTAATCTAAACAGTGTGATACTGGCATAAGGATAAGCATGTATGTAAAGAGAATAGAATTGAGAATTCAGAAACAAACCTGTATTTGTCTGGGTTGACTAGAGAAACAAATCCAGAGACCCTCATATGTGTGTAAGAGAGAATTTTATATCAAAGAGCAATTGTACATTAAGAAAACAGCCCAGCCCAGTTCAGATCCAGTCCATAAGTCCAATATTCCGCCATATGTTGATACTAGTCCATAAATTCCTCTTTAGACTCACACAGCCATGTAATGAGCCCCAAATTCAGGAAGATACCAGGCCAGTGAGTGGAAAATCTTGTGGATCCAGTGGTGGTAGAAGCAGCTCAGCACTGGCATGCATCTCCACGTGGCTCCTCTAGCTCTAGGACTCTGGCTATATCAGTGTAGTCCCATGTGGCTTGTCAGCAGGAATGTTTTGCAGGGAGTGAGTGAGTGTATCAGGCCTTCAGTGAGCTCTTTATCTCCCTTGTACCTCCAAACAAGGTCATCAAGCTTCAAACTGATTGACAAGCTAACCTCTATCCTTTCACTCTTTTTTTTCATAATCTCAAGTTAACAGCAGATTATGTGACTACCACAAAATCCTTACATTATGAACAATTGATTAATGGCAAGGACACCAAGACAATTGAATGAGAAAGATAATTTTAACAAATGGTATTGGGACAGTCAGATCTTCCCATGCAAAAGGAGGAAGCTGTACCTTTATATACACCATATGCAAACACATACAAAAAAAACCTCCCAAACTCAAAATGAACCATAGGAGCTATCACATCAAAAATAAATTTATAAAACTCTTTTAAGAAGACCTGAAAATCAATCATCATGAGCTTGCATTTGGCCAAAGTTTCTTAGGTCTTACAGCACCAAATATTCAAGAAGCAAAAATAGAGAATCATTGGATTTCATAAAGATTCGACACTTTTTTGCTGCAAAGGACGCTATGTAAAAGTAAAACACAGAATGGAAGAAGGCACTTGTCTTCAAAGTCCTCTTAAAATTCCGTGAGAAAGAATAATGCATTTTTAAGTGGGCAAAGTTCTTCTCCACAAAAGACACACATGGCCAGCAAGCTCATGAAAAATTGGTGAACAGTATGTTGGCAGTATGTTTGTGTGTGTGTTTGTGTGTCAATGGAGCTGTTGCTAGAAAACAACTTGGCAAGCCCTCAAACCATTAATGATAGAGACACCACGTACCCCTGCAGTTCCACTCCTGGGTCTATGCTCAAAACAAGTGAAGACATATTTTCTTGCAAACGTGTGTACAGGAGTGCTCATTGAGGCATTATTCATAATGGCCAACCAAAATGTCCAACTGCTGATGAATAGATAAACAAATTGAAGCATATTCTACAATGAAGGACTATTTGGTAATAAAAAAGATGACATAGCTGGCACATGCTATCGCATGGGTGACCCTTTACGTCAAGGGAAAGGAGCACTCATCAAGAGGCAAATGCTTGAGACAGAAAGTCAATGAATGATTGTGGAGGACATGAGACCGGGGCCAGGTAGTGAGAAATCAGGATTAACTGTGAATGAGTTCGGGCTTCTTTTAGAGAATGTCCAAAATTAGATTGGGGTGAGAAATTGAAAAGTTGAAGGGGAGCTATATACTGAAAAAAAACATTGGCTTTTACATTTAAGTGGGTGAATGGTGTGGTACTCAGTAACACTGCCTGTTTGTTTGTTTGTTTGTAAGGGTTTGGGCTGATAGAACCAGTGAAAAAGAAATCAATGTTAGTGATTCATAATTTTGTGATCTGCCCATAGATTCATGTTTTAACTAGGGCAGCATGCATCTCTGATTACTGCCATTGGGTGCCCAAGGCTGATGGGTTTGGATAGATCTTGCTGCCCCTGAAAATGGTGGTGCTTTAATCGGGTCAATCAAACATTTGCTACAGACACATTGAGGTCAGTGTCAGCCTCTGGGCTTCACTAGACATGGAGCCCTAGCAATGCAATTTCTTAGATATGACATTTTTAGATGTTATAATTGACCTTGCCAGATAGACTTTCTCCCTGGTAATCAAGTGCTCTTTCCAAACCAAACCCACTGCTGTCAAGTCAACTTAGATTCGGTGACCCTGAACAGACTAGACAGATTACAACTACTCCATATGGGTCTTTGAGACTCTAAGTTTTTATAGAAGCAAAAAAAGGCTCATTTTTCTGTTGGGGAGGGACTGGGGAGGTTGAACTGAGCACGTTCACCACCAAGCTACCAGGCTCCCTAGCCTGCTATTTACATGACAATTTTCTTAAGAAGAAAGTACTGTATAATTAATCCATTTTTATTTGCTTAACTAAGATAGAAAATGGATAGCCTATTTGAAAAGTCACAGAGTATAAGCATATAGCAGATGGTCTGATCATTATTATTATCTGAAAACTGAGCAAGTTCTCTGTGAATACCCCCAGAGTCCTCAAACTGTGTGTGGACGGGTGAGCGTTGGCCTGGGTCTTGAGATGGGTAAATGTGGAGACTGACAACCAGCCAGATAGTCATAGCTACCATCGAAACGCGAGGCCAGAGGAAAGGGGAGGGATGGGTTGGAGCCACTGAACACACACACGCATCCTCACAATTTGTGTTATGCTGGAGCCCATTGCTTGCAACCACTGCGTCCCATCGACCCTTCCTTATTCTCGCTGCCCCTGTATTCTATCACACCATGGTCACTTTTCCTGAGCATTCTGGCTGTACTTTTTCAAGACAGATTGATTGGTTCTTCTGTCAGTCTCTGGTACTTTCAGTATTCCTCATTGGCACTGTAATTCAAATGCATCGATGCTTCCCTTTGTAATGTCCAACTTTTACAAGCCAAACTACAACCATGAGTGTATTCCACCTGGATTTCGAGACCATCTCAAGAGAAGATTTGTCTCCTGAAACACGGAGAACCAAAGACACGATGAGCTGCAAGAACATCACACATCTCCGTGATGTAGATGTGGAAATGGCGTTCAGAGGAGAAGTTAGCTAACTTCCCCCAAGTGCCTTTGCTATTGGTACCAGACAGAGCAGCAAGTCGTGGGAGGAAGCTGTTGGGAGGACAGCAATACTTTTGACAGGACAGAGGAGAGCATTAGGGTGGATGAAGGGAAGGCAGTGGCTGGGTAGGGGTGAGAACTACCAGAAGGTGGCAGGGACAACATTCAGGATGAGGGCATAGGTTACAGCTACTCCTGGCTAGCTTCCCAGACCTGGAGGCCTCAGGGTAGCCCTTCAGGATTTTGCTTTTTCACTCACGGAACTGAGAGAGAAAGCACAGGCACAAGTGTGGCAGGGTGTCCCCTCTGAGGAAACCTCCGAAGTCTTGACAATCCCCAGACTTCTCCACCTTGTCAGTTTCTCCAGGAAGCGGAAAAAAGAGGCCCTGCTCCATCTTGGGATTCGAGAAAGGGTTTAGGGCTTGTAAATGCCTTTTCTAATCAAGCAATGTGATTGTCATTTCATGACAAAAGGGACGATGTGTCTTCCCCAGTGGTCACATCACTGTTTTCCAATAGGTTTTAGATCATCTGAGAAGGAGGTTGCTTTAAGAAAATGGAAAAGCACCACCCACTGCTTGGAAGGAGGCAAATGGTGACATTTCAGACACTGTTCCTCAGAACAGCTCTACATAGCCTCTCCGCCCCCCTCTCTGCTTTTAAACAGCAGAAGCTGAAAAGCAGCTATTGTGTGGAAGGGGAAATATGCTAATGAGAGACTTGCTTCCCATCCGCGCATCGGGGTTGGTTGGTCAGTCAGGCTGTCATTGCCGCTATAGAAATGAAGCTATAGGGAAGAGACTTAGTATTAAGGAAGGTGCCATGCTTGGGTATTGTGCAGGGAAAGCAGTTGAATAGGGTGGCAGCGTCAGTCACTCGTGCAGCCTGGGGCCTTGGGGCTGCCAGGAATTGAGTAGGTTCTCATGGATCAGCTCCGCCTCCCCACCCCCACCCCGCACCCCTAGGTGCTGCCTCCTATCATCTGTGCTAGACAGCTGCAGAGGACTCCGACAACCCCCTCTCTGAAGGGCTGTATGGTGAAAAGAAATCATACAGTGTGCTTTAAGTTGGGGACACAGGGCCTCACACCTCCTAGCCAAAGCCTGGTCAGGGACACAAAAAACCGCGATGATGCAAAAGAACTACAGAAAACTTGCCTGTGTCAAGGTCAGGACTGCAGACTTTCCAAGGGATTGAGATGGCAGGGTTGGAAGCAGAAGGCCACAGTCAACAACAGGAGTGAGATTCAACCATCTAGCTGGAGATGGAGGGTTTTTATGCAGGAAAATGTGTGGTTGGAATCCCTGGTGGGTCCATTTTGACTCCATTCTTCTTTTTTAAATGTGTGAGCTTCCTAACAGCACAATAATATACACACTACCAAATAGCCATGCAGACCTGGAAGAAATGCTTCCAAACTGAAATTTCACATGACTCATTGGATGTGATTTGTATATTGGTCATGTATCCATGTAGTGGATTCTACATAGCTCATGGGAGATTATTTTATAAAGTTGGAAAAGAAATGGGCCTTGAAGGCAGGCTGGGAATTGAGTACTGAGGAAATCTGGGTGGTACTACGCTCTAGGTATGATCCCAAAAGTAGTTGGCATCCACTCGAGTTGTTGGGTTCTGTTTTTATCCTTCCATAAAGTTACTCTCTCATCCTTTCTGGGGTCAGAAATGTACCCAGGGCAAAAGGCCTTTTCGTAAAGAGCTACCTTGTCCTGTTGAATGTGGCTGAGCGTTCATCGTCGGTGACCTTTTGCAAGCAGATCCCCAGGCTTTCTTCCGAGTTGCTTCTGGGTAGGTTCATATCCACCTCATGTTTTGGCCACTACCTCGGTGTTCTACAACTTATGGCTCCCAGGACCTTAGAAAGCACACTCACCAGGCCTTCATTGGAGCGGGGAACAGTGCTACACCATCTCCATCAGGTTCCCTGAGTGAAATGCCAGCTTCCAGCAGGCATCTCAGATCAGGAGTGGTGAGGGTAGCTGGATTGAGATGCCTTACAGTAAATAGACAAACCCTTGACTTTTTATTCTGGAGGATGGAAATAATCAGAAGTGATTTAAATGGAAGTAATTTCTGTCTTTAACTCCCTACCAAATGTATTAAAACAAGGATGACGATGTCAAGTTTCAAATTCATCTCTTGTTTTGAATGCTTCCACTAGGGCTAGGGGTAATTAGCCAAGAAGAATCAAATGACTTTTTAAAAGGGATACTTAGCATATTGACTGATCAACTCTTTGGCAGAACTGGCCAAATTACCTGTCCTTTTCACCTGTGAAACTGACAAAGCTTCCCAGGTGGTGACCCAGTGAATTCCACCACCACCACCCTCGCTTTTGATTTTTGACATTTTTCAACATACTAATGATCAGAATTGGCCAATTAGGAAGAAAAAGGTTTACCTTCTCTAACTATATTTGGTTTCCTTTTAAGTCACAGCATGATGGCCAATTTATCCTTTATTTGTCACATCTTTGGATCAAACATTGCATTTGGGTGGGAGGGGGGTGTTTTAAAAGTTCAAACTCTGTAGTTGGTTTTCTCACTGTCACTGAGTCAAAGCCAACTCATAGCGATGCTATGGGACAAGGTAGAACTGCCCCTGTGAGTTTCTGAAACGACAACTATTTATAGGAGTAGAAAGCCTCACCTTTCTTCTGAGAAGTGAATGGTGGCTTCGAACTGCTGACCTTCAGTTAGCAGCCCAATTTGTAACAACTTCGGCAAAGTCCAGAATTTGCTTTATGGTTCTCTGGCGTGTCTTCTTTAGTAATAGCATAGCAATGACAAGGATGATAGAATAAACCGATTCTTTGACTACTCGGTCCTCTTTAGTATTTCAACACACTTCACACCCCCACTCGAACAAGCCCTCTCGGCTCAGCTTGCACTCATACTACAACTCCCAGGGAAAATGTCCAACCCGGGCTTACTAATTCCACAGCATGAAGGTGCGCCTTGATCTGCTGCACCATGTAAGCGCACGTGCATATTCCTCTCCTAATGCTGCCAACACGCACTTGCACATTGTCAGGACTCTTCGTGGGGCCCTGTCTGGAGAGCTGGAAGTTACACAGAAGCCAAGGGGTGCCACGTGAGAGGCGTTGGAGTGGGTGATCATTAAAAACTGCAGTGCCCACTAGTCGGTTCTGACTTACAGGGACCCTGTAGATTGGAGTAGAACTGCCCCATAGTGTTGCCAAGGCTGTGAACCCTAACAGCCACAGGCTTCCTCCTCTTGCTCCTCCTGAGCAATAGCAGGTCCAAATCATCAACTTTCGGGTTCACGGCCAAATGCTTTCACCACTGCTCCACTAGGACTACCTATGTGGTCATTAGCTATCCATTGGGGGTGGGAGGTGGGGACTGAGATGCCCAACCTGGAGTGTTCTCACCTTCCCTGCAAAACATTTCAAGAACACACTCTGCTTCCCCGGATGAAGCAGCTGCTTTTTATCGAGTGTTCTCAGGTCTTAGGCAAAACCCACAACATGCATTAGCTGCCTTAATCCTCTGACATGGGATATCCGTGGCTTTTCATTAAGAAGACAAATTGACATTAACAAACATTGATTTCCAAAGATTTATGTCATCGTCTCTGTAAGACGCTGGCTTGGCCCAGGAAGATCCTCCTTTTAGAAGGCTTTTGGTTCGAGGCATCACTGAGACTGAGCGGGTTTTGTTTTTTTTTTTTGACAAAGACTTCGCTTGGCTTAGCGTGCACCTTGTTAGGGTGGCCCTGATCCTAACCGAAGATGACCTTGGATGACTGCAGGAGGGGGCAGCGCAAGCGTGTTTGGCTGAGAGAGCAGGATTCTTCAGCCTGACTTTCCTGATTACAGACTGGAAAAGGAGCCAATGTCTAGCTTCCTCCTAATTTCGAATTATGTGTCTATGTGTAACAGCTATTTTAAGGGAGACCAGAAAAATCAGAGAAAAACTGAAGCCAATTCTTTAAACTTGTTCGTATGCAGGGACTTCAGGTAGCGGTGCCATCTCTGTGGTGCAGATCTTGGGGGCATAGAATTAACTTCTATCTCTCTGAGGCAACTTTCATCTTTCTGATACCACTTATCTGGCCACAGTAGCCAAGTCTGAACCCACTAGAGTGTTTGACTAAGTGACCAGAAATGGCTGAAAACACAGATGGGACCCAACTTTTTAAGTCAGTCATGGATTGTGGTGTGGGTATGTCGGCTGAGGTTCTCATTAGACAAGTTCTACACCAATGGTGCAGTACCATTCTTCCCATTCTACACAAGCTGAAGAGTCTAAATGTTTTGTTGTTCATCTTTGCTTACGATTATTGTCAACCATATAGGCACAACCTGATTATTTGTGGGTGATACTCATGGGTGATATTAGATATCTTGTGCCTAATTTTTATGTAGCTCAAAAGTGAGCTCAGACTAATTTTGACTCAAGTCTAAAAGAGTATCTCAGAGAGAGAAGAGAAAGGAGAGAGAGAGAGAGTTTCCAGGGAGTTGTCTAGTCTCAACCAGTCCAGTAAGTCTGTATTTTTTAAGAATATTAGATTCTTCTGTATGTTTTTCTCCCATTCTAACAGTATCCATCTATTATGATCTGAATTAAAATGGCTGCAGTAGTACCTGGGCACCATCTAGTTCTTCTGGTCTTAGAATCAGTGAGATGATAGCTCATGTAGACTATTCATTCTGTAGACATGTTTCTTCTTTGAGTTGATATTTTTCTTCCTTCTCTTTTGCCCCAGATGAATAAAGGTTAATCACTGTATTTCACATGGCCACTCATACTGGTCTTAATTTTGAAAAGTATGATATCTTAGAGGAAGTGCAGCCCAAATGCCCCTTAGAAGTGAAGAGGCAGGACCTTGTCTCATGTTGTGGCAGTCACCTAATCTGATGTCAATTTGAGGATTGAGTATAGGAGTGGAGTCTAGCCTGTCAATCTGGAGATAGCCAATGAGACCTCTGTGTGGGCATGGCCTTCTCCTGAGAATTCTGGGAAGTCTTGCTGTATTTCCCAATTGGAGGTGAGAGACTTGGCTCAGTTCCTTGGAGACGCTCTTCTAACAAGACAACATGGCAGCATGCTGATAGATTCTGAGCCCTGGAAACTGAAGACCACCATCACTGCTAGACTCTGCATCCACTGGCCTGTGATTGTCCTGGTGTCATTGAAAGTGCTACATGAGTCTGAAGAGGACTTAAGGATTGGTTTCGGACATATGGGTTAATATCAGACTTAAGGACTTGGACTGGACTGGGTTGGGATGCTTTCTCAATGCTCCATTCCTCTTGTATATAAACTTCTCCCTTATATACATATGCATGTTTATGAATTTGTTTCTCTAGTCTACACAGACTAACACACATGTGTTTGGGACACGTTGCCAGGAGGGGCCAATCTCTGAATAGGACGTCATGCTTGCTTGGGGAAAGTAGAGGGTCTGAGAAAAAGAGGAAGACCCTCAATGAAATTGGTTGATGTTGTGCCTGCAACAATGGGCTTCAGCAGAACAGTTATGAGGATGGTACAGGATCAGTCACTGTCTTATTCTCTTGTACATGGGATGGATGAGTCAGACTGACTTGACATTTCCCCCCACAATAACAAAAGCAACAAGAGTGTTATTTAAATTTTCCAATTAAATTCTTCAAAAAGAACAAACAGCAGGTTAGATGGGTGTGTTGTCAATTGCCATGGAGGTAGTTTCTACTCATGGTGACCCCCAGGTATGAAGGGACAAAATGTCTGGCCCTGGGACATCTTCCTGGTCACTGGGATGCTCCAGTTTATTGTTGCCACCACGAGACCAAGTATTTTGAGTGACTTTCATTGTAGAAAGCTTGTCTCTGGGAGGACTCAAATTCCAGCATCATATTGGTGTGTTAGCCTGGGTAGACTAGAGAAACAAATTCATAGAGACGCATATGTGAATATGAAAAGAGGTTTATATACAAGAGCAGTTCAATATTGAGCAAACATTCTAGCCCAGTCTCTATCAGGTCCATCAGTCCAATATTAGTCCATATGATTGACACCATTCTTTTTTTTAATTTATTTTTTTATTTTTAGGCATAACTGCCCTCAGGTGGTGGGAGTAGGAGGCCCAGCCTTTGCCTCTGGGAGCTGGAATTGAACCTCCATCCTAGTGGGCCGCAGTCCCGCGCACAACCACTACGCCACCGAGGCTCAGCCGTCTGACACCATTCTAAAAAGTCCTCTTCAGACTCGAGGAACACATGTGATGCTGAATGCATGACAATCACAGGCCAGTGGTAGGAAGTCTTGTAGATCCAGTGACATTGTAAACATCTCAGTGCTGGCAGGAGTCTCCACATGGCTTCTCCAGGTCCAAGGTTCTGGCTGCATCAGGGTACGTCCATGTGACTTCTGCTCAGAGATGTCTCAAAGAGAGTCAGCCTTGTCAGTAGAGCAGAGTGAGCAGAGGAGAGTGTGTCTCCCACCTCCCAGGAGGAAAAACAACGGTCCCCAGAAGTCTCAGAAGGCCATGCACATTGGCTATCTCCAGATTGACAGGCTAGACTTTACCCCTACACTCTTAATCTGGTGTCACAAATTGACATCAGATTATGTAATAACCACAATTGGATAATAGTCTGTTATGATCCAAAAAGTTTTCACTGGTTAATTTTTGGAAGTCAGTCACTAGGCCTTTCTTCCTCTAGGTCAGTGATCCTCAACCCTTTAATACAGTTCCTCATGTTGTGGTGACCCCCGCCAACCATAAAAATATTTTCATTCTGTCATTTTGTCATAACTGTCATTTTGGTAGTGTTACGCACCAGTCGATCCCTGTGAAAAGGGTTACTTGACCCGAAAGGGGTTGCAACCCACAGGTTGAGAATCACTGCTATCACTAGGCTCAAATCTTAGGTGCTACTGATGAGCACCTAAGCATGGGAACTCCACTATCCAAGGACTGTGTTATGTGCTACCTTTCCTCAACAGTAAGCCTTGCCTGCCTTTCTATACACTCTTTATACCTTGGAGTCTCCATATAGTGTAAGGGCAGTAAGGGCAAGGGACCATTTAACTGGCCCCAGCAGCAGTATTGCCCTGCCATTGGCCAAGAAGTCCCTTTATTCTGCCTCAATGTGGCCATCGTGGCCCCTGCCCCCTTCTCTTTACAATGACAGTAGACTGGATAAGACCTTGTGGACACGCCTGGCTACACAAATTGCAGGCCCAGGTGCAAAACAAAATTGCAGGATCTCTTGTTGAAAGCAGCAGGGAGGCAGTATCATTAAAGGTACGAAAATACAAAGCTAGTTTCTCTCTTTCATGCTGTCTCTCCACTTGTCAGGCTATTTTCATTTTCCACCGAGTCATTCTGAGCAAAGAAACATTCAGATGTTTAAAAGCCTCATTTGAACATCCTGGCATGATTTTCATAGTTCGTCTGTATGCTGTGCAGTTCCAATTTTAAATGTAAACCGCCATATGAAGAGTTAGCTCATATGCTTCCACCATCCATAGTCCACCCCTTGCACGTGTATAGGCCTTGCAAGTAGCTCAACTGATTTCACTCTTGACATGTGCATGGGCCACCACATGACAAGTCTGAGAAAAGGAGAAGGGAATGTGAGTGGCTCCATTCTCTCTCCTTCTTTGTCGTCATGTTCAGCATAAATGAATGGTCAATGTGGGAGAGCAGCAAACATAAGAAAGAATAGGATCCACATCCTTGACCTTTTAACCATGTTCTATGCAAATATCGTGCATATTAGACTCTATGCAAACCATGCATAACTGTTAGTTTCCTGTGAGTGCTCTGGGTATTCTACGAGTGCTCAAAGGAGTGATTCCTATGAGTGCTCTGCGGGATATTTGTGTGATATTTGCGACGGGGTGGGTGGAAGGTGGAGGGTTCTGGCGGGGTATTGCTGGTGTGCAAAAATACCACATGCGTCATGGAACACCATGGCTGCTTTTTTTGCATTCAAAATTACGTCTGGTTCGTGAAAGAGTGTGACATTTTGGGGCTGTCACAATCCCTGCTCACTATGCTGTACATGTAGCATGCTGGTCTTGGAATTCCTTTGGAAGGTGGGGTGGGTGCAGATGTGGAGGCCAGGAGCACACGGTGCCCAGTGCTCACAGCTGTGCCTGTTTGGCCATTCGAATTTCACTGACAGCACCCAAGGTCACAGCAAAAATGATTCAGAATTTCAAGGCAGCAGCAGCAGAGCATTACATTAATAATGCTCGCTCCGGTATCAAATTAAGCATTTAGTAATAGTAAGAAGCATGAGGTCCATTTTTGGGTGGAATTGGCTGTGCTCAACCTGAAGGAAGTATGTGTGTGTGTGTGTGTGTGTGTGTGTGTGTGTGTGTGTGTAAATCAGAGGCAAATCTAATTTGGTTTTGAGTACCAGGTGTTAGCAACCTCTGCCAGAAACCAATTTTGCTCATGTGTTCAGAGTGCCCTCAGAGGCTCTTCTTGTTTAAGTCCATTGATTGACTCACTTGTGTTGCATTTGCAGCGATTGGATCCAAACCGTACGTTTCCTGAGAGGGCACTGGGGAGTTTTGCAGACAGACCATCACGTGATCTGGGGCCAAGGAGTTAGGGGCAGGCAGTGCCCCTTGAAATCTAGCCAGGCTAGACGAGGGTCCAGAAAGAAAGCCCCCAGGGGGAGGGAGAGATTAGTCAAGGTGGGGGAACTCTCATCTGTCCTTTCCTCTTTCTCTTCCTCCTCCTCGCCCCTCAGGGTGTTGATGGGAGCCACGGGGAACCGATTTACACAAAAGCAATTATAGCTCTGCCTCAGGACTGAGCCCGAATGAGAGTCAGGTGAAGAAAGTTCTTTGATGACCCGCATTTTACCGATGACCAAGTGGAGGCTCAGGAGTGTCAAGTATTGTCTGAGAGCTGACTGTGAGGAAGACCAAGGGTCACTATTGTGCTGGCAGCTGGTGGTACTGGGCTGGAAGGGATGGGGGTGGGGTGTTGAGGGCAGAGTGCTGAGGTGGGAAGAGGGCCCTTTCAGGTCTAGCTGAGTTCACTGTCACAGTGATTGCCAGCTGGTAGATAGGACACAGTGACCACTGGTGAACACACAGGGAAGGTGACAGCCTCCCCCTGACACCTGGTCCTGTTGGCCTTCATCGAACTTTGCCTGCTGTTGTCATCGTGGCCTCACCCCAGACCTTTGGCATCTTCCTGTGACTAAGTCCCCTTGGCATCAGGAGGCTCACTGGCCCTGAGCTGCTGTCATGTCATATATGGGGTTTGGTGGGTCTGCGCCCCTGATCATGTCACAGAGGCTGTTTCCTGGGGCAAATGGAGCAGAGCCCTTAAGAGCAGCTGGGTCCTGTTCTGGAAGCCTGCACTTTGGATTTTTTTTGTGGTAACTTTTTGGTTCAAAGCCGGGGGTACCCTGGGATTGTGGGACACAGACAGGACTTTTCCACAATTATATAACTCCAAAATATTAAGCAAACTATTTGCCAGCATTTGGCTGGAAGTTGGTAGTAAGATATTCTCCCTGAAGCTCCCAGTTATCTGAGACCTTTGTGTCTCACAATGACTCCCATGCTGTTTGGATGATGGTTCGCTCCCATTGAAGCCTGTGGGCGGATTCACATGCTGTTGTTAATGATGTCAAGTGTAACCTATTTAGCCACATCTAGGAGTCTGGGGTCTGGTCTTGTCACATGGGACCCCAATACCTCCCTTGCTTATAACATGCATATATCACAACCCCTTCCTCTGACTTATGTCCTTACCTGTGATTAGGGACCTGGCATGGCTCCAGAGGGTATATAAGGATTGGACATAAGAAAGAGGCCCTTTCTCTCCACCCCTCTCTCCACCCCTCTCTCCTTCCTCCTCCCCCCCCTTGAACACTGGATGCTCTAAGCTCCTCTCCCTCCTGTAATCCCTTCCCCCAGTCACTGTCTCTCCATGTGGAAGGCCCCATTTGTGGAGGTTAGCATGCTACCATGATGTGATATATGTCTGACTCTTATAGTTTCTCTCTGTCTCACGCTCTCTATAACTTTATTATAATAAATAATAATTATCGCTGTACAACTGTGCCTTTCAGACCCATGATGTATGTATCGGAGGCTGGCCTTCCTCTGATACTGGGGTGGTTGGATGCTTTACGTTCACATCACTGTGAAGTTGGGCTAAAAAGGCTCCTGTTTCCCAGGATTCCACGTGACTGTGTGTCTGGCCGTGAGAGCACACGGCAGCCTGTCCACTCCCAACTAGGGCATTGTGGCCAACCCCTAGGGACCCTACAGGACAGAGTAGAACTGGCCCCATAGAGTTTCCAAGACTGGAAACCCCTCTGGAGGGTGATAACCTCCTCATCCTTCTTCTACAGGGTTCTTGGTAGATTTGGTCAGTAGGGTTATTAACCTATGGTTAGCAGGGTACCACTTAACCTACTGCATGCAGCACCAGGACGCCCACCTGCCAGGCAGATCTGTACTTTGATCTGTACTTTGCTCTCATTTCCTAAAGGGTGAGTAAGGCTCTGCCTGTGAAGGGCAGAGCTGGCTGAAAGAAATCAAAGCCAGGTGAGAGCCAGGCCTTCCTTGCGTGGACCCTGTACTTTCTGGGGCCAAGAGTGGCCCATCGCCTTCATGCCTACTCAAACAGACCCATTCACCAGACTCACAGTCACCCTCATAGGAATGGTCACAACCCTGTATCTTGTGACTCCACCTTTACTTCAAACATGTCTGACTTCCTCCAGCACAGCAGGTCCAAGAGATGGAGACATCCCTGCCCCCAGACCTCAGGAAGCTTCTTCTGCGGCCACAGTGTTTATAAAGGATGGGTTGGACACTTCCTCTGTGCTGTGCAGGAGGCCGTTAATCAAGCCCAAGCGACTGCTGGCGAGTGAGCTCCAACCTGTGTGTCTGAAGGGGGTTGTCCAACCTTCCATGCTACATACCCCTGGATGGACTTGAACCTTCACTCTTTGTCTTAGCAGCTGAGCCCATTAACCCTTTGCACCTTCAGGACCTACGGCTTGAATTCCAGTTCCCTTACTGTCCAAGAGAAAGGTGCCACCCATAGACATGGCACAGGACTGTGGGAGGCTGAACAAGTGAACAGGTGTGCCTCTGAGAGAGTTCACTTCCCTAGGGAGGGACCTGAGCTTAGAATGGAGAGGCTGGCATGTTCCAGAGAGAAGATTCAGCAGGCTGAAGATGGTGAAGTTAACCAGAGGGATTTCTCCAAGGGTTTCAGGCTGTGCCTTGCAGGGAAGTGGGACTGAGCAGGTAGTCCTGGCGGGGGTTTTGGCAGGTGATATAAAGAAAAACCACTGTAGAATACACCCACTGAGTTAGATTGACCCACCTTTGTAGCTGAGCCACCAACTTGTTTTCACTAAAAGAATACTTGAGTCCCTGTGGTTTCTGGGAACCCAGCAGGAACCTATACAGAAATCGGAGCAGGAGCCCAATAAGCAAGATGGACAGCTAACAAAGGGAATTGCGAGGCCTGCCCTGGTTGGCGTTGGCCTAATACATGTGGTAGACGAGTTAATTGGAAGCCCTGGTGGGGTGCAACCCATTGATGGTATGGCACTCTTAATGAGGGACTCTGAGTGCCACACAGGATGTGATAATTAATCAGGAAACACTGTCAGCAGATTAGCTGTCAGCCTTCTGATGTCTGTCTTGCATACACAGGAAGATGTGGAAACCCCTGTCTTTTCTTCGAAATCCCTTTTAAAAAAAAGCATTGAGTTGTTTGTTTCTTTGGGGGCTCAGTTCCATTACACCAGGGAAGAATGAGTGAGGCCCACATTGAGAGGACCCCTAGACTCCCTGGGGCCTCAGATCCCCTAAAGATTTAGCCCCATCTATCCACCCTGCCCCCCATGCTACCCCCAAGCAATTGGAACTAAGGACAAGTGCCCTTTCTGACAAAGTCCCAGACATGGGGTCTTCCATGATCCCTCCCAGAAGATGGGATTGTGAGCGAGACGAGATCAAATCTGTTTCTCAGTGTTTTTGAGGCTACCTTGAGAGCTCTGTCCCCCACCACCTCTTCTAAGATGGCATTCCTTCAAGCTGTGGATGGAAGCAAATCTTCCCTTTACATCTATCTTCTCTTGCCTCACTCTTTTGTCAGAGAAAGAAGCATTCTCCTGCAGCCCTAGCCCCAGCTGGGTCCTTACCTCTCTCACAGTCTTGGTTCCTCCTGTGTCCACCTTCACCAGAAGCACTCTCTTGTCCCCATCTCCTTTTCTGCCTAAGAGATGGTTGATTTTCTTTTCGTGACATGTGTTTCTGCCTTCATCTCACCACACTTTTATCTCGCCGTCCCTTCGTTTCTAATCCTCCCTGCTTTTCATTCTTGCCCCAGGTCCTTACCAGCTCATTTCTTTCTTTTTTTCTATCTTTCTTTCTTGCTTCCTTCCTTTCTTTTTTTTTGGGGGGGGGATCACTGCCATGGTGGGAGTAGGAAGCCCAGCCTTGCTCCTGGAGAGCTGCTGCTGGATTTGAACCGCCATCCCTGTGAGCCGCAATCCCGCACACAACCACTACGCCACCGGGGCTCAGCCCTTTCTTCCTTTCTTATCATTTTATTGGGAGTTCAAACAATGCTTATTACAATCCACACATCCATTCATTACGTCAAGCATATTTGCTGCCATCATCATTCTCAAAACATTTGCCAACATCCATGGGAAGATTGAAATAGCTTCTTTCCCCCTCAGATCAGCATATCTGCACTTGGACAGACCCACCAGGAGACAGATAGAGAAATGGTGTCTTGGTTCCTAAGACCATCAGAAATATGTGTTTTCTGATGGTCTTAGGCAACCCCTGTGAAAGAGTTGTTTGACCCCCTCCCCATGACCCACAGGCTGAGAACTGCTGGACTAGCCAGTTGGGAGACACCTACCTGTGAGGAAGTTTCCCCCTCCGTATTTCCTGTGAGGTGCCCGTTGACCAGTCAGCTCTCTTGAAACTTCACAATTCAGCAATTCCCACCACGCGAAGCCTCTGCCCACTGCTGCCCAGTTCACTATTGCTCTGCTTTTGAAAATGAGGCCCCGTGGAATGGCTGCCAGAAGAGAAAAGCCCCTCACAATTGAAGTTGGCTTTTGTCAAACTTGACAGTCAACTATTTTGGCGACTCTGGCCATTCTTCATGAAGACTCTCTTGTCGATCCTTGAACAGCCAGTTGGATTGAGAAGGACATGACATCATATGGTCGTTATTGACATTAGCAAAAGCAGCATGCCCAAGGACGCCCTCTCCCATTAAAGAGTAATGACAACGGCGATTGCTGATACTTAAAGAGCCTTACCCTCTGTAAGGCATTTGTATATGCATTGTCCAGTGTGATTGATCATTTCTGCTCTTAGCTTTCTTCACTGTCATTTCCTATAAAGGGAAGCCCAGTGAATACAGAGGTGTTACTGAGGAAATTGATTGGGAGAGAGCCTGAAAGGACTACAAGATGAACATACATTTTAAAAACTGAAACCCACATTGAATGTCAAAGTAGAAATGTAATACTGTTAATGGAGGGGAAAGCTTTGCCAAATTGATTAAGCTTTAGGAAGGTCTAAAGATGGCAGGGAGTAGGTCAGTAGTGAATCCCCAATTTAGACATTCCACTTCTGGCTCTATGTGTATTGCTGGTTTTTAATGTTATATGGCATTTTGCACATAGCACAGAAGTAATCGCATTTTGGACATCACTGCTACTTTATATAAAAAGGATCACTTCTGGTGGCTTCACTTTACAATCATTCTCTTAAAACTGAACTCATAGCCACTCAGTCAATTCTGATTCAACATAGCCTCAGAGAACTTCCTGTGTGTTCATGAGGCTGTAAATTTTTATGAGAGCAGAAAGCTTATTTTTTTTTATCCCACAGAGTGCCTGGTGGGCATGAACTGCTGACCTCGCACTTAGCACAAAGGGTAATCCACCAAGTCACCAGCACGCTTAGAGTCACCCAAAGAGCCTTAAGCAAAGTAGGTGGGCCTTCTGAACCCAATAAATTAGAATATTTGTGATGAAGGGGAAAAAAGATCATTTCTGTCCAAAATTCAACATTGGAAGATTCTTGTTGCCAGGGTGGGCCCCCTGGGAAGGTGGTATTTGAGCAGAGTTGAACTGCCTGTCTTTCCAAGGCGACCTCTACACCAATGGCTTTAGCTCTGCAGCCCAGCCTTCCTCCTTGGGTGTCACACTCCAGAGTACCCCCAGAATCTCCCAGACTCCTGATCTTTGTGTGTAGTCCAACTCACAGAGACCCCATGTGGCACAGAGAACTGCTCCGGAGGGTTATCTTGGCTGTGACCTTCATGCATCTGTGTCAGGCCTTTCTTCTGGAGACCACTCAGTAAATTTGAACCTACTACCTTTAGGTTGGTAGTCAAACAGAAACCATCTGCACCATCCAGGAACCAGCATGGGGCACCTTAACCTTTACCTGTCCATCTTCCCCAGCCAACTTCCTCCTCCTCCTTTGCTTCGACCTCCCTCCTTTCCTCCCTCTCTGCAGGACCCCTTTCTGAAACCACACTCACAGTCTCCAGGCCCCTGGCATCCTCCCGTCCTCCCCATGCCACTGTCCACACCCTCCCCTGAGCTCACCCGTACTGACTATTTCAGGAGATTTTCAATTAGGGATCCCTCCTCCCTTCATGCACCCCCTCCCACATCCCCATCTACCACATTTCCAGTAGCTTTCCATCTCTACCCATGGCCTCCAGCATACACATTTCAACACAGGGTTCAGCCATTTCCCACTAGTCTCCTCCCACCTCCCTCTACCCAGGCCAGCTGCCTGCCCCATCAGAAAAGCCATCTCCAGCCACTTGGACACCTCCTTTGTGTTTGCTTGCTTTTTTGATGGCTTCTGCACACACTCTTCCTGCTCTGGCCTCCATGGTGCCTTTCTTACCACCCTGCAATGGCTCCTCCCCAATTCACATCCCCCAGCCCCGCTTCTCTCTTAGTATCCCATGGCACCCTGCAATCAGTTCCATCTCATAGCACCCCTGTGGGACCCAGCACAATTGCCTCACGGGACTTGTCAAGTTCTCATCTTTATGAAAATGGATGACCTCTCATTTCACCTAGCCAACAACTGGGGGATGGGAACTACCAATATTTTGGGTAGCAGCAGAGACACTGTGCCACCAGGAGTCCTCACAGTCCTCGCAGATGCTAGGATTACTCTGATTCCAGAGAGTTCTTTGTGTCCCCTAAGCCTGTGGGCATCCTGGAGATAGGTAGCCCCTTTGGTGTGTGCATGCCTCCTATAGACAGATGTTGGAACTTGGAGATCATGCAGGACATGTTGGCAGGGCTGACTTGAATTCTGCAGGAGTCTTTCACATCTGCATGCTGAGCTGTGGGAAGCCAATGTTTTTATTGGTCAAGATCAGCAATTTTGCAAGGCTCAATCTAAGGTAGCCACTTTATAATAATAGTTATTATTCCTGTTTGGGCTTTTCAGAAGCATTCTTACACAACCAGACTGCTTTAAAGCTCTAAGAATTATTCCTGGCGACTGAGAGACAGTGCCGATTTAATTTTTTCTCCATCTCCACTTTGTCTCACCCACAGTGAATGCCGATGTCAGAAATGTTAGAATGATTTCTTCTGTGCTACTGACAATTTCTCATCCCGCTTTTTTGTCTGATTCAACTGTTTATCATCAATATTAAGTAGGGATCCTAAGTGGTACAATGGTAACTGGCAGCATTATCGTATTTTGTCTGCCTGATGGGGGAAAAATAATGTTCTCACACAAAAGGTAAAAGAGATGAATTTTTCTGCAGGTCGTTTTTCAGGGTGCAAATAGGTGACAGTGTCAGCTGGAGGATTGGTGAGTATTTTTTCCCCAGCAGCTTTAACTTCACTGATGACTTGTAGAATGATGGTGGGCCTCCCTACTTTTATCAACACGCAAGTCAAACACTCTAGAACAATCTCCAAAATGAGTAGATGGGTTTAGGCACAATCACACACACAAAAAAAAGTCGTGTTAGGCTGGTCCTGCTTCTTCGTCCCCTCAGCAGGAGACAATCCTATTGGCAGGGCTCAAGGTTTAAGGGAACAGGGCATTGTGGCCATGGTCTTCAAGGACAATGGCTAAAGAAAAAGGCGAGCTAAAAAAGAGGAAGAAAATATCGAGACAGGCCAAACTGGTTTTTAAAATCTTTTCATGTTTGACAGGGCCAGAGGTATTAAATGTAGAAGGCTTTGGGGATTATCTCCAACTAATGCAGTAAAAGATTGTGGTGAGAGGATTTTTGATTCAGGATCTAATATACTTCGCTTTTTTCTTTCTTTTGTAAATTGTGAGCAACAAATCCTCAAAACTTGGGAGGTTTTTTTTTTTTTTTTAGGAGAGGGTGGGCTCCATTTTATTGTTTGGTTTGTTTCTAGAAGGTTCCATTCATAGGAGATCCTTCACCCCATGCTTCTCCTCTGCCATTACTGTACTTGCCTGTGCCTTTATAAATTTTCTTCATTTCTGTTCGTCAAGGCAAATGGCAGCGTGTGAGTTAGTGAAGCTTGGAAATTCATGGTTCATAAACATGATGGAGAGGTGTCTGCCTTTATGACTTGAGAACATGAGTTCCTTAAGGATCTGGAGAGCCAAGGTGGCTTGTCAAGCCTACCGTTATTGATCTTAAAGCCTTTATGCCGAACATTGAGGATACGCCTAAAAGCACTCTTTTGAATTTGAGTAAGCTGTTCTAATGAGCCAGGAAACTCCACATACTGGTGATCACACCAAATAAGAAAAGCCCTCGTATTTTGATTTCCTGCTAAGAGACTATCAAAGTGTCAGTTAATTCTCTACCTGTTGCCTTTTAAGGATAATTTGAAAATCAGGAGGAGTGACTTTGGAGGAATCAGATCTTGAGCTGCCAAGAGTGGGAGAGTGGGTTCTGATGTGAAATTGTTGCCTGACCACCCTATTGTTAATCCCCAGTGTCGGAGGCTTTTCCTCCATCTTCTGTCTTTACTCCCTTCTTGAGGCTGCTAACTTGAAACCACAAACCATTTTGTGCGAGAAAGCTGACCCTTTCTCCTCCCACAAAGAATCACCATTTCAGAAACCCACAGAACCATTTCTGCCCTGTCCTCTAAGATGACTATGAGTTGAAATTGACTTGATGACTGCGGTTGTTGTTTTGTTTTTTAGCACTGCTAGAGGGCTTCACAATGGTGCTAGGAAAATGCCATGATCTGGTCTTTCTGCGAACTTTTTGAAGCCTCCATTCATCTGTCTTTTCGAAAAATCAACTCTCCCCGACGGAGGGGTTGATAGTGTGTACGACAAATACTGTTTAAAGGCACAGAAATCAGGGACCATGGGCAAGTCCTTGAAATCGACTTTGGGTCCTGGGTCGGAGCCAAGGAATGATGGGGATGGGGGGTGGAGGGGTGGCCTTGTCCGGAATGGAGGCAGGTCCGGTGGCGTCCAGTGCAGTCACGTGGTGGGAGGGGGCTCTTGGCTTCCTCCTCCACCACCCCTCCTCTGATGTCACAGTGTTCTCGCCTGCCCAGGGAGAGTTCATTAGCATTCCCCGGGTGCCTTGGCGCGGGAAGGAGGGGAGCCAGCAGCGCGCACAGCGGGGGCGCGCAGCGAGGCCCCATCCGCCCAGAAGGGCGACACGTTCGAAGTGGGATCCTGGGTGCCGTCTGGCTACCGGCTCCCTGGCAGCTGTCTCGGGGCCAGTGGGCAGAGGCGCATTGCCTTGTCGCTTCTTGGGAGGGCGCGGAATCAACCGGAGGGAGGAAGCGAGGAGCAGAGCGTCTCCATAACGCGCGGGTGTCATTAGCAGCCGGAGGGGCGCCCGAGAGAAAAGGAAGAGGAGGGGAGAGGAGTGCGTGCTGGGGGGAGCCGGGGCAGAGCATTTTTGGTGGATGCTATGAAGCCAGCCATGGAAACTGCCGCCGAGGAAAATCCTGAACAAAGCCAAGAGAGAAAAGGTACCCAGACTCGGACAATAGCCTGTTTCCAGCTTTGCGCTGGAGGGCGAGGGAGGGGGGGTGTCTTTAAAAGGGTTGATCCCGGGTATTTCTTGTCTCATTGAAAATGGCTCTGAAACCACCTGAGTGGCAGGGTTTTTGCTTTCTTCCTCCGGGTGCCTTTTGCCTGTGGACCTACGCTCAATTGTGAGAGAGCCGCCTCGCTTCAACTCAACACCTCTTCCGAATCCTGCGCCCCAATGTGGTCTCCCATAGAAGGAGACCTGGCGCTTGCCAGGGGAGTTGGCTCGGAAAATCGGTCTGCTTTTTCTTCAATAGCATTAGGGTATCACTCCGGTCCTGTGGTCAGCACGTTCCCCCGGCTTTAGAAGCCTTGGGCATGGCCCAGGGACCTGGAACGTGGGACTTTCTGCTAATGCCATGGAGGGACTGTGGGACCGTGGGGCACGCATATTTTGACACCACGAACGCTCTAGTGACTGGGGACTCCATGCTTCTTTCTCTACCATAAGGGCGATCCCCACTGGTGGCATGGTGGAGCTGGAGAGGGTTGTCAACTCTTGGCACCCAGTACTGATGGAAAAGGGCAGTCGGGGGAGGGGTGAAGTCTGGGGAGGCTATCCCTCTGTTAAGTATGACTCAGATATGTGGAGAAGGGGAAAAATGTTAAAGGTTGTGTTTTTTGAAAAGGAATCTTAGAACATCTCGGGATTCTGACACTTGGGGATGTGTAAATGAAAGGTTTTGCAGTAAGAACATGGCAGAAAACACCAGTGGCTTTGCGGGGAGATGTGACAGGGTTTGCGGTAAGAACATGGCAGAAAAGACAAGTTCACTGGGAACGTTTTTTTTCTATCTAACAGACTGGTTACAAGTTGGACAACCCCTAGCAGGAGCGCAGCCTCTGCTGGGTCAGTGGCATCTCCCTGCATTGTCATGAATCTCCTTTACCCTAGTGATAGACGACCGTGCACACACACCAACCAACATGGTCTGTAACCGCGATGGCCGCTCTGAGAGAGCCATCCCATCCAGCTGGGGAATTTCTCACGGTCCTGGGGTCCACTGACAGCCACTAAACAATAGTCATTCTCCAGGACACAGGCATAACACAGTTGGAGTTGGCTTATGAATATATGGGTTGAACCAGTATGAAATTTCTGCTCCCCCAGCCATTTGTCACCCACAGCAACAATTTTCTGGAGTTCCACTTAACTACATCCAAGGAAGGAGGCGGCTTGGTTTATTTCAGAGGGACTTCTTTGGCCCACAATACTTTTAATAACATTGTACCACAACAGAAGCTATTTAGTTTTTCAAATTGGAGTTTAGTGTAATCTCTACCCAAAACCATCTTCCTCCTCCTTTCCTGCAGCCAGAAAACCCATCCGACTTTCCCCACGTGTGTGTATGTCTTTTAATCTACATTAAGTAACTAAATAGCATTAAGAGAAACTTGGGAATATTCATCAAGCTGAGGAACAGAGAAAAGCTTCAAGATTTATGCCCGTGATGATTAGAGACTAATTTGATTGCATGCTTGGGAATTTCATTATACCATCGCATTGTTAGTCCAGCATGGTTTCTCTCAGTGCTTTCTTAGAACAGATGATTTTGTTGAGTGTGTAATTTCATAGTTGTTAATATGGTATTGGCCAGCCAAGTGGGAGTTAGAACCATTTGGTCTCTGCAAAAATGCACCATCTGTTTTTCTGCCCACAAGCAAGCAAGGGTCAGAAAAGCTCTATAAAGCCCTTACTCAACGACCAGGCAGCTCGTTGTCATTTGGTTTTATAAACTGTTAGAGCTGAATGTCACTGAAATATTATTTAAATGAATATGCAGAATGCCACCACATCCTTGGCAACCTGTATCTGAAAACTGGTCAGTTCTGGGTTTAGAGACAAAATTAGAAACAAAAATAATTCTTGGGAGATAATAGACATTATCCAAATTCTTAAACAAACACTAGCTCTTTGTGAATAATTGAAAAACACCAAGTTACCCAAAACTCCCATCCTATGTGTCCTACACACCCAAATGAGAATATGGGCTAGACCATTGATTGTTATTGATCTCTAGCATCTGGAGTCCTGAGTGCTATGTGACCTGCCATAAAGGTTGATCTAGAAAGTGAACAGCCAATTACTTCTCACCTTTGAAATGAGCAAGTTCATAAGCCATCTGCCCTACCTCAAAACTCATCCAAGTGCCTGCTTTACCCAATTTGATCCCTGTTGTCATTGAAGGCATATATGGAAATATCAGAGGCCAGCCACCTCTGTCCCTGAATATCTTTGTCATCCCACTATTTGTCCGAATTGAATTTTATGCTTGTTAAATTGTGTTTCTTCCATTGAAATACATATTGAGCAATTGGACATAATGACTTAGAAAAAATGTTCTGTAATTCTTCCATGGGTGGATCTGGATTCTTTTTAAATTACCATTCATTCTATGCAGTTAGTCACTTTTTGATTGTGTGTGTGTGTGTGTGTGTGTGTGTACACCTTACCTATTTCTCTTCCGGCCCTCCATTGTTGACTAGAAGGGACAATGTTTGTCTCTTAATTCAGAGTGTTATTGCTCAAAGGTGAGAATTACCCTATAGCTTGTGAAGCAATACTTTGGGATATTAGGTCTATAAATTAAGAGAAGCTTTCTAGACCAACCTCAGGTTTTACAGCTAGATTCTACCAGGGCCTCATTAATATCCGGGTGACACAGCCCAGACTATGGGGGTTCGCCATTTCTCACACAGAGTGCTACTATGTCTCTCAAACTCAATCAGTATGAATTTGCTGTGCTTTTAAACCAAAATTAATTCAAACCCTTAACAAAGAAAGTCTATGGGCTTTGAAACAGTCTTACAGGCTTTGTCCTAGGATTCCACAACTGCCGTTGGGTCCCATTGAGTCAGTTCTGGCTTCTCAAGACCCTGTGTATAGCAGAAGGAAACACTGCCCAGCCCTGCACCATTCACAGCATCACTGATGTGCTTGAGTCACGTAATGAGCAACATTCACAAGAAGGATTTAGGGCAGCGGTTCTCAATCTTCCTAAAGCCGCAACCCTTTAATACAGTTCCTCTCATTGTGGCCCCCCTCCCCCACCATAAAGTTATTTTCATTGCTACTTCCTAACTGCCATTTTGCTACTGTGATGAATCGGGAAACCTCTGTAAAAGGTTGTTTGACCCCCAAAGGGGTCATGACCCACAGATTGAGAACCTCTTCAGGGATTTTTTTTCAATGGAAAGCCTGCAGGTTTTCTTAGACAGCTGTCAGAAATGTCACATCGGTGACCAAATGACACATTTTAAATGGGAAGCCCTAGGTGAAATCAAAGGGTGAGAATAGAGACAGCAGAGGCAGTGCAGTGGAGGAAGTGGAGGAAATGAACCGAATCAACAGAGTCCAAGGAAATTGAGCCAGGTAAAGGACCGAGGCAAAGACAAGGCAAGTTGGGTTTCCATGGACTTCAGTGCAGTGTTACTTAACACCAAATCACTTGTGAAAAGCAACACAGCTGAAATTGCTTGGGAGTGACTAACCAGAGTAGAAAAACAATTGAATCACAATAACAATTTTGTTTGCTATATTACCGCATATACTTGTGTATAAGCCGAGTTTTTTCAGTATGATTTTTTATGCAGGTTTTGTGGGAAAATTAGCTGCCTAGGCTGATATTCGGGTCGACTTAGATTTGAGTATATACGGTTTATATATAAAAAAAAAAACACCTCCAAATATCTGTGATAAAAGTTCTTTTTTCCCTCAGAGGAGTGAGCATCAGCTAAAACAATTATATGAGGAGGTTTCAGAAAGTTCATGGAAAATGAAATTCCAAGATAATAGCATCTCCCCCCTCCCCATGTACTTTTCGAAGTCCCCTCATACCCAAGCTGGTGGAACCCCTGTGAATCATTGTTGAAATAAACTCCAGCATCCCAGACAATGAACGTTAAATTCCCTAACCGCATAGAGAGAAAAACATAGCCCATTGGAAACAATTTGTAATTGAAAATAGATGGTCGGGTGTTGTCCGCCGAGGAGTTGTTTTTTAAAATTAACACATCCGTTTCAATCTGTTTCATCAATTGGATAGTTCTTCCTTTCTTCTATTCTTTTTTCTTGGCTTTCTACCCCCTCCAAGCCCCCCCACTTTTTTTTTTTTGGTTCTGGGAGAAAGCTGTGAGGCATGTGTGGCCAGCAAGCCAACCAACCAAAGTGACCCATTAAAAAAGGGGACATTCTTCCTGCTGATGGTCCATGAATTCTTTGATTCGGAGAACTCGAAGGCCCTTTTCTAACTTGATTGTGTGCCTGCAGTACAAAGAAAGTTCTAGATGTAGCTTTTCTCTGTAAATATCTGCCAGAAAGGACATCTGAAGAGAGGGTGTCTGGGGACTGGGCTGTAGGGGGAAAATGGGCAGCCAGATGGTGCTGGACATATGTGGTAGGCATGAGCCAGCCTTCCTTGGATTTTTTTTCTTTTTTAAGGAAATGCAAATGTGGGAAGGATCACGAGGAGCCACGTGGTATGTCTCCTATTCTTCCTGACATTGCCATCAGTCTCCTTGTTAAGACTCCACCTTCTGAGTCCATAGATTCACCCAAGAAAAGGCATTCTGGCTTGCTTCTGGAATTTTTATCTGCCTTTCCTGAAACAGAGGGTTGATTCTGAATTTTTATAACTGTAATTAAATATGTCCCATTTTTCTGTCATTTGGATATACTGGTAAATTGACGGCAAACAACCTTAATACGGTGGTGCATCTGAAAACATGGGACACAGGCAGTGTCTACACACACACATTCACACACACACACATACACACACTGGGACTTGTGTGTTGAACAGGGACTGTTCCAGAAAAGCCCTCTGGCCTTTGTATGTTCCATGTGTGGGTTTGCCTGAGGGAGTAGGTGAGCTTTTAAGAGATTAAAGGGACAATTTCGGCCCCATAAATGTCTTTGCTCGGCTAATTACTCATTTATTCACTGCATAATCTTCTCCTTTGAAGCGCCATCCTTCCTCCGCCCACTCAGCTCGTTAGACACACGTGACAGACCAAGACCAAACAACTGCCATCAGATTGATTCCAAATCATGGCGACCAACTCATAGGTTTCCTCTTCCTGTGCAGGTGCTGGTGGGTTTGAACTGCTGATCTTGCTGTTAGCAGCCCAGTGCCTTAGCTCCCAGTGCCACCCGAGCTTTTGTAGGGCCCATGAGATGTGGCTTGCTGTGGGCTTGGAATCACAATTGTTGCTGGGAAAGGAACAAGCAGGCCCCTCTTCAGGGAACAGGGTAGAGGAGCAGAACATCATTTCCCGCCACATAGGCTCTCATTTGCACGAATTGCTGTGTTCGTTAGTGGGATGCGGCATCCTTCTTCTGGAAAGGGTTGGTTCATCACCAATTTTAGTCTGGGTGGAGCATCCCATCCTTACTGTACCTACACAGCCAGAGCCAGTACTTAGATCAGTGAATGTGGCCCTGTTTTGAAAAGATTTGACTTACAAAAGTAGGTGGCCAAACCTGGCCAACCACTCCTCTTAACCACCATGATGTTCTGGTGTTCGTTTAATATTTTAATACAGTGTCCAAAATGAAGGATGCTAAATCCAGCTCTCAAGGACCTTGGCCTGTGAACAAGGGCTCTCCAGGAAGTCTAGCCTCTGTCATTTCATTGCCCAGGGTCCTTAAAGATGAGAAAGGATCCCAGTGCATTTCAGCTGCCTGGCCTTCATCATCGAATCACCTTGTCTTTGTAAAAGAGAAGATGGGGACCAGACCTTTTCTTCACCGTATTTATTTTTATCCTGCTCAAAAATCTCTGATAACTGTGCATTTGCCCATCCAAACCCCTTTCACGGGTACAAAATGTCCAATGAACGTTGACCATGTGAAGCGTAGAAACGTACACGCTGGACAGGTGGGTGACACTGATGACACACGTCATGTCGGACAGCAGCTACCTCCTATCCTTTTCCAAATGCTTCCACTCCCATAAATAGTCCCTCCATGACCCAAACCCGGGTCCATACCCCCTTCCCTCCACTTCCCGGCAATTTCTCACGTGTGCCCCTGGAGATGAGCCCCTCATCATTGTCTCGCTTCCTAAGACACACAGCTGACGTCAGCCCCCAACTGGCAATCCTATCCTGAGCTGTCACACTCTCTTGCTTTTCTCGGAGCACCCCGTCTTCTGCCCTCCAAGGAGGAGGAGCTGTTTTTTCCACTCTGAGCTTCGCCGGGCAGCAACATGGGTGATCTTCCCTGCTGCCCATCCCAGACAGGTTATTTGGAATACACCTTTCAAGATGAGGCAGTACCTCAGCACCCTCTAAGTGTTTCAACCTTGCCCATGGGGTTAAAAAAAATCTACATTTTGCTCTTTGAAAGTGTTCCAATTGTTTTAGAGTGAGTGGCTATTTGGAGTTGGCTCTGAAAGCTAAAAGGAGCACAATTTACTTTTCCTTAATATCTCAAGATTCACGGTAGTCAAAACGTCTCAGTTATCTCTCCCCTGACTGCTGGAGTTCTTGTTCGCCTGCTGGTGGTGTGGTTTGTCTTAGGTGCCTGTAGACGGTACCGGAATCTTTGCAGACACCCTCCCCATGCACACCAGGAGATGTGGACAGACAGGCAGGAGGAGATGAATGTGCCCTGGGGGAACCCTCAGACTCACATGAATTGACTTGGGTAGACGTTAAGTGTGTCAGGGGACCTAGACAGCTAGTTCCTGGCCATAAACTTTCACGTTGGTTCTCCTGTATATAGCCAAATACGTATTTGGCAAGCATTTATTGGGCACATACTGTGTGCTGGCCGTGTGACACTATATATTGTTTTATAGGAAGATGACAATTTTCAGACAAGATGAAATACACTACTTGTGTGAGTTTGATATTCTGGGACCTTTTATTATTATTATCATTTCATTATATAATGAAGTGACGGTGACGTCACCATCTTCTGGCTCGTTCCACAAGCCATGTCTGAGCAGGACCTCCACAATCAAACAGTCTAGCTTTCCTCTAAGGTCCCTGAAATAACCTTCCTGGCCTGGGACCTGGATCATTTTGGTAGGAGGCAAAGAAGTTAAGCTCCCCTCCAGGAGCCCCTCAGAAAAAAGATGTTTGAGTTAACTACACCCTCAGCCAAAGAGTGCAAAATGGGAGCAAATCTACAGGCCACAGGAAGTCAACTTCTTGTTAGATGCTGCGCAGTCAGTTCTGAGTCACAGCGACCCTGTTATGCACAACAGAAAGAAACACGGCCTGGCCCTGGGCCAGCCTCACCATTGTTGTCAGGGGGGCCCATTATTGCAACCATTGTCAGTTCTAACATGGTGGCATCCAATGGACCCAGCTTCCACCAAGCCTTTGGCCAAAGAATCTTGGTCATTTGATTTCCTGTCACCTTGCCTTGAGTTCACTTATCAGTGAAGACAAATGGTTATCATATCTGTTTCATACGGTGGCTGTAACAAATGAGGGGGGCCAGATGCATTATGTTTTCTGCCCCACCCCTACCCCCACCACTGTGCTTGACAATAGAAACAAATATTATTTTGTTTTCCCAACCTTATCCTGGCATTTTTTTTGAAATGTAAGATGTTCTCTTACTACCTTGAAGTCCCAAAAGGTTTTCCCTGGATGGCTGCCAAGGAAATAGTGTCTGTACTTCCCAAGCTGGAATGTTCTGAGCATCTTGAGACACGGTGGAGAGCAGAGCTGGGAGTTCCTAAAGCGAGGCTTTAGGCCATGAGCCCAAGCCTGTCAGTCTACTAGGCCTACTTACTCGGTCCAAGTCTTCAGTAATTAGAGGTGCTTGATCTACTCATGGAATAATTACCTATAGTAGGGACAGACCATTTAAAAAAAAGCTCTTTTAATATTTGTGGCATCACAGAAGGACCCACCTCCCTCCCTCCCCCACTTTTTTTTTACTTTGTGTGTGTGTGTTTTGTTTCATGTATCCTCAGACATCAATCAGCCAAAGTGATCTTTATGAGCTCTAAGAGATTTCAAGATTCAGGTTCAGTTAACAGTTACCAAAAAGCCTTCTTTATGCAAATTGATAGGTTTTCTCCTCCTTGGGGCCCTCGGTGTCATCAAGGCAAATCTAACTTGCAGCCACTCTAGTCCTCTGCGAAGTGGGAAATACAACCAGAATCCCTCCATTACCCCTTCTAGAACTTGAGTGTCACCAGGTCTGTGAGTAAACAGTGGTCCTAGTCCTTATAGCCCAGACTTACAGCCTGTTCTCTCTGGCATATAAGAAAGATCATGAGAATATGTACGGTTCAATGCAGAACATTCTGGATTCTGAAGCACCGAGCTTAAGATCAGTTGACAGAGACTGTTGCAGGTGGGAATGGGAAGGCAGGTGCTTCATCCAAGATTTGTCAGACCATGGCCTATCTGCCAGATTTCCCGGATGAGGGCTTGGGTACTGATATGGGAGCGGGAACTGGTATGCTTCTCTGCTTGGGTAGCTGGCAATGATGATATTGCTTTCTCGATCTGAAAGAGAAATAGGAAGAAAAATATCCAGAGAAGCCATATTTTCACTTCAAATAGTGTCTTCTCCAAATGAGCCTCCTAAGAGGTGGAAGGAGGGTGGGAATGGGGGGGAAGCAGCACAAGTAAGGAAAGAAGACCATGGGGGCAGGGGGCCTATGGTACCTTACATGCAAATCAGAGGTGGCAGGTGGCAGCAGTGCCATGTTCTCAGTGCCATGTTCTCATTGCTACTGACTGAGGAGTCGCGTTGCAATCATGGATGTGGGTAATGTCCAGCTGCCTGTCAGTCTGTGTTAAAAGAATAACTAGAAATGCTGATGTGGACTCTTTGCTGGGGATGGAGACACTGACTCTTTGCCACCTGAACTTGGCAGTGAACAGCAGAGCTGAAATGGAAATTGGCAGGTACCACTGGATGTACCCAGGCTCAAAGAACCACCAGTACCATCCTGTGCCAACCCAGGGGGACAGGGCTGGCCCCTTGAGCAGTCCAGGTAAATACAGCCTCGGGATGCGTTCTCATAGCAAGTCACTGTTCTCTTTCCTATGATTTGTAATGGCTTTTATCAGTTTGGTGACATTTTCTGTTTTGCTTTGATGCATTCATTTGTTCACATGGGTGTGGGTGGAACTGGCCAGTTGACAAATTGTCATCATCTTTCTTTTTCCCCCTTCTCCCTCCATTCCACCCCATCACTCTCCTCTTTTTTCCCCTCCCTTCTGCTCTGTCCTTCCCCTTCCCCCCTCTCCTCAAAGGGAGCAGTACCCAGTGAGCTAGCTGTGCCTTTGACTAAACCATGACATGTCACTGGCAGAACCAGTAATGGGGGGGGGGGTGCGGCATGGACATCTCGTACATCCCACCACAGGGCCAAGCACTGAGCCTAGGTGTCTGCAAGTGGCCCCAAGTGTCTTCCCAGCCCTTTTCAGCTTCACACCAACTCTTTCTCCATCTCAGTTATTGCCTCTGAGAAAGAGAAAAGCCCAAAGCAAAGCCCAGGAAATGAGGATTGGATAACTGTGGGCTCTGCCCCCACCAGGTAGGTTCCTGAGATCCAATTTCCGGTTTCCTTACTCAAGAAGGGCACTGATCTCTCCGAACTGCCAGGTGCTATTGTGGGAGGAGCGCGCCTGCCAACTTGCTGGGGGTGGGGAGTAAAGAACTGCCAACCACCCTGACAGTTCCCCCTACCCCTCTCCGGTGCCACAATCTGGTTAGAGTGGGTCTCAGTGATCCAAAGAATAGAACCGTACTCCTACAGGGATGGTAGGCCAGATCAGCACCGCCACTACTAAAGGATGTACCACGATGTCATGTCCTTGCTCCCAGACAGGCCGCTTGGTTTTTCAAAAACCAACCAGCAATTACCGTGTAGCACTACCTACAACCCTGCTGAGAGCACCTCTGTAACCCAGACCTGCAGCCCCATCAAATGGCTGGAGCTGAGAGCCCATAACAAATCCAATAGTGGAGTTTTTCCATTTTCCTTTTAAACTTGATCTGTCGCTTCAGGTTACCATGTCATCTGACTGTGGATTTATTTCTCGATCTTGGGTAATTTGACATAGGGCCAGTAGGGGCCAACTTGGCATGCGTCTCTGTGCACAGGTGGTTATAAAAAGGGAGCAAGAGGTTATGATGACTCATAGAGCCTTTAAATTAATGGTAGGTTCTGGAATCTTGATAACGATTTGCCATTGACCACCCCCCACCCCCCACCCCATAGCAACAATAAAAACAACCCACTGCCGTCAAGTCGATTCTGACTTACAGCAACCCTATAGGACAAAGGAGAACAGGCCCCTGGAACCACAAGGCCATTTATCTTTCTGGATGCAGACTTCCATGCCTTTCTCCAGTCTGCCATGCAGAGTGATTCAGCCCTACGATGAACTGCATGGTGGTCATGAAGAGGACTGAAATCTTGGTACCCCCTGACAGAAGAGGAGCAATCCTGGTACCCCCGAGAAGAGAAGCAATCTTTGTACACCCCTACAGTAGAGTTCTGTGCTGTCTTCTGGGATCCCTGTGAGTCAGAATTGAGTCAATGGCAGTGGGTGTGTTTAGGGCATGTGTGTGAAATGGCTATAACTGGCGTCTTTCTAGAGACAAACAAATAGAGTGGTGGTTGCCAGGGGCAGTGTGTGTGTGTGTGTTTTCATGAGCATGAGAATGGCAGCAAGCAAGCACTCCATTTCCTTGGGGATACTGGGACTGTTGTAAAATGAGATTGCAGTGGTGACCGCCCAACTGGAGAAATGTCCTAAAAAGCATTGACTGGTACACTTGAAGCAGGTGTACCGTATGATAGATAAATCATGCCCCAGAACGACTTCAATGCAACAACAAAGAAGGTACCATTTGATGGGCACAACCAATGGCCCAGAAAGAAGGCATTTTTGTGAATAGGACCAAACCCACCCCCCCACCCCCCAAACACACACACCTCACAAGCAGGAAGGCTGGAGGAGAGGTGGTTTCCTTTTCAGAGTAAGCATTGGGGGACTCCAGGCCTCTGGGAACTCCGGGGTGGGAGATGAACTAAGAGCCTTTCTGGAAAGCTCCCATGGAGAACATGAAGACGATATGGCTGCTAGTCTCAAACACAGTTGCATTTTAGCAGCAAGTGAGTTCAGGTCCTGACAGATCTTGCTGCCAAATAACTTTGCTTTTTTTTACAACCAACAAACAACCTTGGGCTTTTTTTGAGTCATCTCAAATTCTCATGTGGCACGATGACAGATTGTTCAACTAATAGAATCAGGTTGCTGGTGATCTTGCAAGTGAGAAGTCCGTGAGCAAGCAGAAGAGATCGAAGCCCAGAACTTGATTTCTAGCATCCATATCCCTAAAGGGTCTCTACCCATGCTGTTTACACTTCTCATGTGAATTGGCTGAACTCATGGGAGAACATGTACCCCCGTGGCACCCACAGTAGAACATTTGTGTCTGGAGCTCGCCTTGTGGACCTTCCTGGTGGTGGTGCAAAGACGGCAAAGACCCAGTCGCCCTTCCGTTGCTTGGAGCTGTTCTTGGCTCCAAATCAAAGCTGTTGCCATTCTGCACTTGAATCCCAAAGCAGATGGTGGGAAGTGAAAAATAGAGACTTCCATCTGGCTCTGAAGTCTCTCTTTCTTTTTCTCTTTTTCCAGCGTTCTCACTTTTCTTCCTTGGGTGGGGGCTGGAGGTGGGAGGTTTCCATGCAGGGTGACCAGAAAATCTTTGCCAAAGGAAAACGCCTCCCCTTTCCTAATCCCCCAGTTAGGAAAGTAGAGAGTCTTCATCATTGTTCTTACTCTAAGAACAGTCAATGTAGCTCCAAGGTCCTTTGCCTTAACCTTGCTGCGGGTTTTCTTGTTTGCTCTTAGCTTCCCGGTGCGATTTTGTCGACAGAAGTTGGATAGTGATTCCTCCATCTTCTGTATCTTTTGCTGGTGGTTTTCATGTCCTTGGAAGGACCACGGTCACATCTCCTTTAGACCCAGGTCTCAGGGGTTGATGCTGACTCAGGGCAACACTGTGCATGGCAGAGGAGGAGGAGTTTTTCAGAAGATAAGTGGCCAGGCCTTGATTCTGAGGTGTCTCTGGGTGGACTTGAACCTCCAGTCTTCCGCTTAGTAGGCAAATATTTAATCATTTACACCACCCAGATCCCCTCTGGGTCTATCAAAAATGACAAGATGGATGGACACTTGAGAATTCATTCCTGGGCGATGTTGCCTCTGGGGCTGAGACTCCTGGGGATGAAATGGCAGTGGTGATAAAAGAAGGAATAGTAACAACAACAACACACACACACACACAGAAACAAGCCCACTGTTACTGAGTCAGCCATAGTTTGAGGACCCCTGATGTAGGGTTTTGGAGAGTCTTGTCTTTCTCTTTTGGAGTGGCTAGGTGGATATAAAAACCCCCCTTGTGGTCAGCAGCCCCATCCCTAAGACACAGCACCCCCATGGTTCCTTGAAAGAAAGAGTGCCCACTGCCATCCAGTGGCTTTCGACTCAGTGATCCTATCAGGCAGGGTAGAACTGCTCCCTCCGCTTCCAAGGCTGGACAGCTGTTGGGTGCCCAAGCCCTCATTTCCCTCTGGAGGAGTGGCTGGCTGGTGGCTTTGAACTGTTGATCTTCCCATTAGCAGCCCAATGCACAGACCACGATACCACCAGGGTGCCTTGGAAAAAAGAAGCATTCATGATAAATCAATCTGTTCTTTTTTGGAATCGTGTGCTGACCTGTGGGTGAATTACTAGAGTTTGGGTTATCCAAGGCTTCCGAAAATTTAGATCTTCTACTCAAAATGGGCTTCTTGCATCAATGGGCTCAGCTGCACCCAGGGATCCACTCCAAATGCTGAGTCTCACGCACACCTCTCCCAGACCTGAGACACCAGGGTCTGCATGTGACCAACGTCTGCAGGTGGTCCCTGCACAGGTGCAGGTTTGAGCACTCATCTTTCTGAGCAAAAGCCAAGAACATGAAGGGCCGAGAGCAGCAGGGACGGAAGTGCATTTACCTCAGGAGGTAGAACCATCTCTTTATCTTTGCAAAAGAGTTACCTACCCCATTGTTCTCATTCTTTCTTCTTTCTGGGGAATGATCACTATATTCATCCATGGACTGAGCCCTGGGTGACTCAAAGGATGTTGACTTTGACCTTGATTCTCTTTGCTTCTTATCTGAAGACCTGCCTCTTCCCCCTCCCCACCCACACCTTAGGGAAGAAGATTGAGGAAGGGGCAATGAGGGTGGGAAATGTGTTTCCTGTGGCAAAGAATGGTCCAGAGGAGAAAGGAATTGATGGGAGCTTGGCAGAAATTCTCAACTATCCCCCTTCTTGCCCATCAAAAGAATTCGCTGGCATGTAAGATGGTGTTATTTAATATCAGCTGCACATTCATGGACCAGGGATGACTGGCCCTATGTTCATATGCCTGTAAGTTAGAGTTAACAGGAAATGAAAAGATAACCGCAGCTGCCACTTCTCCAGTCAGCAGTCAGTGTCCCCTCATCTCCCAAAGGGCATCATCTCTGATGCCTGAGTGAAGATGTGCCCAGTCCGGGGTGAACTGTAGGGAGCTGTGGGGATGGTCCAGGTTTGCATGGAGCAGGAAGCCCAAGCGTGGTGATTTGTGTCTGAATTCCTGTGCACACTGGAGGGAGGGACCCCAGGATCGCATTTCCTGAAGGCAGAGTTAAGTGCCAAGTGCCTTCTGGTCTCCTCCTGCATCGCAGTGTCAGGTGACACTTGCAGACATAAAAATCCTGGGAAATGGGATCCAGTTTTTGTCATTCTTTAGAAAGAGAATGGGAGGAACACCTCTGACCAGTTTTCCTGTCACTCTTTCAGCAGTGTGTTAAGGTGGCAAGGCCACTATTTTGCGGTCTTTTCCTCAAACACTTGATCTTATTTGAAGGGGAACCACCTTAATCCAGTCCTGTACGTCATTGGACCCTCCCCCCTGCCCTCCTGTGTGGGGCTGGGTGTTGACTACAACCAATGAACTGATCCTATGAGCTCTGAAAGTCATGCCCCGCAGTTCCCAGGAGCCTGGTTGGAGGATCGGTGGGTCATAGCTAATGTAACTTAAGTCCAGGAGCCACTGGGAATGGGCCTGGAGGGTTCTGGGTTACTACTCAGTGTTTCAGGTTAAATGCAGGTAAAGGGCTGATCCTAACTTGAGTGTATGCTATGAAGTTTCTGCACTTTATAGTTTTTAGCATTTGTAGGCTGATGTGTATGAATTATTTCCATTTAGAGTCACCTCAGATACCCGCTTGCCCCCTCCAGTACCACCAAATGTGCCCTGCAGAGCAGTTTACTAATTTTATAAATTAGCACCAGGGTGCTGCAAGCAGTTAACACAACTCAGCAGAAATTCCAGGAAATGTATTTTCAAATCCCTTGCATTGAAAACCACTTGGAGCACAGTCCTACACTGACACACAGAGCACTGCCAGGGTCAGAATGGACTTGACAGCAACTGGTGTTATTGACCAAAGACTGATGGACTATGGCTGGCAGTGACATAGATGGGAGGGGGATCAAAAAGGCTGTGGGGGAAATTCATGATCTTTCCTCATTCCATTCTTTCACCAACTTTTTGAACCTCCCTGACAATGAAGGTCAGGTGTTGGACTGCTAACCTCAAGGTCAGTGGTTCAGATCCATAAAGCGCTCCACAAGAGAAAGATGAAACCGCTGCTCCCATAAATATTTACAGTGTCGGGGACTGAGCCTGGTGGCGGACTGGTTGTGTGCGGGACTGCGGCCCACTAAGGTTGGTGGTTCAAATCCAGCAGCACCTCTCCAGGAGCAAGGCTGAGCCTACTACTCCCACCAGATGGCATTGGTGACCCCCCAAAAAAAAGATTTACAGTGTCAGAAGCCCTATATACATAGGGTGGATATGAGTCAAAATCAATAAGCCGGTAGTAAAATTTGAGTATAAGAAATATAGAGATAGGGAATTTTTTTGGATTGTGTGAAGATTCAGTTTTTCATCAGACATTTTTAATGTGTGATGGACACTTGAATAGGTAATAATGACTTGCTGGAACAATGATATAGAGAACTCCCTTTGTTGTGTGGTCTCATGTCTACTCCTCAGCTTAGAATAGCAAAGAAAACAAGGATAAGAAGCAGCAGTAAAGGGATCATGACGGGGGGCGGGGGGGATGTCAATTAAGCTGGAACTTCTTATCAGGTGTAATATCTGATTTGAAGGCCACCAACTTGAATTATTCAAAGCTGTGATTTGCAACCTTTTAGAAGTAGTGACACCTGGTCTGCACGTCATTTCTGCTACCTCTTGCACCTGAAGCTACAGGAAATTAAGATAAATTGTGCTGTGGAATTTTTAGGCCATGTCTTAAGATCACTGGGGACATCAGTCATGAGACTCTTTCCAGCTCCCCATCCAAATAAGAGGTCCCCTCTACTGTCTACCATAGCTGAGGAAGTGGAATGTTCTCGGGGTCAGAGAGTCACGTGAAATACCAGGATGTGAATTTGGGTAACAGGTAGGAAACAAGTCTTTCTGTGGAATTCTTATGTGGACTTGGCTAAATCGGGTTGTTTTTATAAATAGAGTTTTATCGGAAACAGCCAAAGAGTCATTAAACCAATGAGCATGACTTGCCCCTTTGTTGACTGGCTGCCCGGGGCTGTTGTTTCACGGCACTGGCCGAGTTGAAGAGTTACCACAGTGTCTGCGTGACTTACAAAGCCTGGAATACCTACTATCTGGCCCTTCACAGGACAAAAATGGGCAACCCCCAACTTACAACTTGCAAAGTGTCCAAATAATGCATAACTTTATATTTTCCTGTTAGACATGCCTGACAAAGATTGCTAGTCATTTCATTTTCTGCAATGTTCTCTGTCAATGAACCATCACCTTTCCCCTCCAAGACTCCAAAATCCTTGTTCCCAATATTTTAGACATTGTATTTCAGGCAATATTGAGGTCATTTTTTTAAGTAATTCTGCCAAGTAGTTCAATACCTTCCATCAGAATTACTAAGGATAATAGATAGCTACCTTCAGATTTCCCAGACCCGCCCTCTCTGGCACATAGCACATGTTTCCCTAAGCTCCCCAGCTGATCCAGAGACGCACTAACATCTAACCACCTTCATGAGCTATACACAGAGCCGCATAACCTTGGTTAAGCAAATAACTCCTCATGCTAACATCCTTGACAAAGTCTCATTTCCATGCAGGATGCCTTTCTTAAGAACACACATCCTTTGAAATTCAAAGGCAGTCTGTAGACATGTTGCCCAAGGTCAAATCCCCACACATTTTCAGCAGTGTGATTGAATTTGAAGCAATCACCTCTTGAAATGATATTTTTCTATTGTCACTGCACCTTTGCATGTTTTTTAGATGTAAAAATATTCTATTCTACAGCTACAGGCCAACTCAGATTGAGGCTGTGTGTGAGTCATCTGTTGCTGCATAAATCACTCCTGAATTGCAGGAACCAAGAGCACAGATCACCTAGGTTTCTGTACATCAGGAGTCCGAACACAGCATAGCTGGGTCTCTCGGGAAAGGACTCACCAAAGCAGGGGTCTCATCTGAAGCTCCAACTGGAGAAGGACCCACTTCTAAGCTAGCTGTTCACTCACCTGGTTGTTGCCAAGAGTCAGTCCCTAGCAAGCTGTTGAATTGAAGGCTTCCATTGTTCATAAGCTATTGCCTCAAAGCTTCCATGAGTCTTTGCCACATAAATCTCTTACTTGCCTTACAGTAGGACTGCTGGCTTCATCAAGAAAGGGCAAGCAAGAAGACAGAGAAAGAATGCTAAGAAGGCAAAAGGCCATCTTTGGAAAACTTATGAAAACGACACCCATGACCCTCCCTTTAACTTTTGCTAATTCTGCATTAACAGGCCTGGTAGTCTATTTCAAAAACCAGTCCTTGAAAGCCCTATGGGGCCTAGTTCGACTCAGAAACCCATGGGTCACAGAAACTGATGGATTTGTTGGTGGGATAGAGGGTTGATTGGCTAAGGGCTCCCCAAAATCACCTGCAAATTATTTTAAATGAAGAGAAAGGCCTAAAAGTGGGGTAGATATTTTGGAACAATGGAACTGTCGCTAATCAGAAGTTCTCAACGTAGCCAATTCTGTAGAATCCCTTAGGGTGGTGGGTGGGGTGGGATGTGGATCTCTATAACCCAGGGTCACATGTACACCAAGTCACTCAGAATTTCAGGAGTGCGTCCCAGGCACCAGTATTTTGAAAGCACCTAGGTGATTCCTCTGTGTAACCAAGGTGGAGAACAGTGCTCTGGGCCAGTGGTTTTCTGTCTGTAGCAGTTTTAACTCAGTTCTATAGTGCTACTATAACAAACATCTCGGGGCTGAGCCCCGGTGGCGTAGTGGTTGTGCGCGGGACTGCGGCCCACTGGGACGGAGGTTCAATTCCAGCAGTGGGGCTGGGCCTCCTACTCCCACCACCAGAGAGCAGTGATGCCCCCCCCAAAAAAATTAAATAAAATTAAAAAAAAAAACATCTCAAATGGGTGCCTTTTTGGGGGGCATCACTGCCCTCTGGTGGGAGTGGGAGGCCCAGCCTTGCTCCTGGAGAGCTGCTGCTGGATTTGAACCGCCAAGCCTGTGGGCCACAGTCCCGCACACAACCACTACACCATGGGGCTCAGCCCAAATGGCTGTCTTTAATAGCCCCAAGGGAAGGCTTTCTCTCTCTTGTTGACTTGGAGGAAGATCCTTGTCATCATTCTTCTCCTGAGTCTAGGAGTTTCTCTGCACAGTGACCCCAGGTTTAAAGGATTTTCTCTGTTTCCAGCTCTTCTCTTTAGTAGTAGGGCATCTCCCTCCATCTCTGCTTGTTTTTCTCTCCTGTGAGCTCATAAGGTAAAGGAGGAAACTCCCCTTACAATGCTCAGGACTCAAACTTGAGTCAAGGCATTGCATATCACTCTAATTCCCAACTGACTGGCTGATCGCATCAAATGGCACATGCGAATAGTTGCATCATTGCGTGACCACAGAAAAGCATCTTTATGTAACTGCCCAACCACTGGGAATCAGAACGCAGCCAAGTTGATCCATATTTTAGGGGCACACAAATCAGACATTGGACAACATCTAGAGACCTGTTTGGCTGTCACAACTGGAGGAACCAAGGGAGATGCTACTGGAATCTCGTAAGTAGAGACCTGGGACACACTGTCGCAGTGGAGATACCCTTGACTAGACCCAGTACTTGAGTCTGGAAACTGGCACTGACTGGACAAGTGCCTGGTTGGACTAGCTTGTCCCCATTTACATCCGCAGTCCTGGCATGGAAAGCTCAGGATGTCTGGAATGTGATACTCCATCTACTTAGGTGTGCTTTCTAAAGAGAAAGTGTTTTTTTGTTTTGTTTTGGGGGCATCACTGCCCTCTGGTCGTGGGAGTAGGAGGCCCAGCCTTGCTGCGGGATTTGAACCTCCAACCCAGTGGGCCGCAGTCCCGTGCACAACCACTACGCCACTAGGGCTCAGTCCAAGAAAGTGTTTTTACAACAAGACACGTTCACTCATAAACGACAAATAAAAATCCCCCAAGTATAAGTAATATGTCTTGCACACATGCATGCCTGCTTATATGCACATGGCATGTACATCAAGCCGTTCTGTCGATGGGTGTGGGTGAAGGAGAGAGGGAAATTCTGTATTAGTTGATTCCCCTTCCATTCTTTCCCCTCACGCCAGCCCAGTGTTCTTTGCTTGTTAGTGAAAGGCGCTAAGTTGTCAAGCCACAGGACACCCCACCTCTGTCATGCAGCCTCCTAGGAATACTCTGTAACTCATCTTGACTGGGTAACACACCACCCTGCACCTGCCCTACCTGTCCTCTTTGGTCACCATGTGGAGGTTGCCCAAAGGCCCTGCATTTTGCTACCAGGTTGTTTCCCCCAAAAACTGCAGTGGGGGTGGTGATGGTGGTGATTTCTCAACACTTTTAAACTGATGGTGTCATCTGATTGTGAGACGAGGAACAGTCTATATTTTCAGTGCCCTCTTAGTTAGGTGTGTATACCCAAGAGACCATCACATTGTAGTAATGTAGCCATCTTTCTCCAAAGTTTCCTTGTGCCTCTTTGGAATCCTCCCCCCAACTCCACAATCCCCAAGCATGCCCTGCTCTGCTTTCTGTCTCCCAGGATTAGTGTGCCTTGTCACAAAGGACCCTTATAAAGATGGGTTTGAATAAACACCCTCATGGCTGCGTGTCTGTGGTTCCTATCGCATGTTGCATGCCGTCGGATGCTTACTAACTCCCTATCTTTATCTGGTTGTCATCTTTCCTGCTTCACCACCTATGCTCTTGCCCCTCTGAATCAAACAAAAAAAGACCCATTCTGCCACCGCCCACAGCTGAAGACTTGAGTTTGCACCCACTCCAACACAGCCTACACACCACTGCCAGAACCATCCTGAAGCGGGGACCTCCCTACTGCCTGCAAAACGCAGCCCAGCAGGCTTCCGGCTGGTTTCAAAGCCCCCACACCCCTCACACTGTCTCCTGAAATGGAGCCGCACCCTGAATTCTCCCGATGTCCCCCTCACCAACTGGGTTGTGGGAACCCTTATGTTCCTGCGGCCTGCCTGTCCACACTCTGCCATCCACAAACATATCTGTGTTTCCTCCTATGGCACATGTTTAAGTCTACTTTTAATAATATTTATCTGGTTAGGTGTCTACCTATTCACCCCTCTGCCCTGCCCAAGTGTCAACACTGCCAGCCCCTAACAATTCCACGGCACACGACAGCAATTCCATAGACTCCCATGGGATGAAGCGACATCCCGGAAAACACAGACTTGAGCCCCCAGGTGGTCAGAGGGGCTGGAGTGCTGCTGAAGCTTCACTGGGCACTGGTGCTCAGAAAGCCAAGGCCACATGACACAGCTCCAGGTTCTGAAAATCCCTGCCATTGGAGCTTAGAGGCAGTGGCGCCACGTCACCATGTCACTGCTGTCTCTCTGATTTATCACTCCCACCCCTTTCACTAGGCTTAGAGCATATGTGTGGCCTTTAATAAAACCAAAAGCAGTTCCCACAAAAGGCCAGAGGAGACTCACAAATGTTTGCCGCTTGCATGTGTTTGTTCCCAGCCCTGAGGCTGTATCTTCATTTGGATGTACTGACTGATCTCCCCGCTCATACCACACTGAGCATGTTAAAGGTTAATCTATTCTAAGACTTCTACAGCGTGTCACCAAATGGAAAATTCCTTGTGTAATAAATTGTCTGGCATGCTTTTAAAAGGATCTGCTGCACAACTCTTCCCGTTAGACTGTTAGAAATAGTTTCCATATTCATAGCATCAATAGAGTTAAGCTTTTAGGTCGAGGATCATAAGGAAGTCAAGTGAGAGCTGGGAAGCAACTTATTTATCATCTAAGGGAATTCTCACTCTGCTCTTGGAGAGAAAGCCAACTGTGATTCATGGCGCCATGCTACTGCTCGAAGGTGTGATGTGTGGGCCCCAGATTTTTGGTCTTCAGAAATAAATGAATCACCCCATGCCCCCCAGAGCTTTAATCCATGTCTGCTTTAGCTCACAATATTTTCTGTAATAGAATTTATCACTGGAAATCGGAAATCGTATTCTTCACTATGGAATCGTAAATGCATTATTTATTTGAAGTAGCCATAATGGACCCATTGTATGTTACCGTGCATAATGTTATGTTCTTTCCTATGCAGAAAAAGAAGTCATTTCCCTAACAAAAGGAAACTAGTGAGAAGGATGACATTGTGTGACATTTTAGCAGATTTCTTTGCCAGCTGGCTTCATTTTAGCTGGATATTCACCCACCTGCTTCTTCATTTCATCTGAGGCACTGGGGGGTATCTGGTTGGTGTGGAAACATATGGAGACTCGACCTTGTATTCATTGGCAGATGGAGAAGGTTAGGCTGTTTTAAAGGCATTTTCAGATCATGGTGAAGTTCTTAAAGATTACATGTATTTCAGAATTGAATACCATATTGACAACACACCAAAATTCAAAAAGGAGAGCTGTCTTAAAGGTTACGTGTAATGTGAAATAAAAAACCATTATTGGTTAGATTTTTAGCCTCCAGTCCATTGACATCCATTACTCTAGCTTATAGTTCACTTGGATCTTATGGTCAAGGATGGTTTGGCCTTTTGGAAAATAATTGTTACTTTGAATTGTACAGATCTTCCAGACGGCGATACGTTTCATTTCATTCTACAATATAAAAAGTAAATCAATTCTATCAGTCTGTTAAGTATTGAGAAACTGCCCCTCTCATTATGGCAAGAACAAGCCCGGTTTTCTTTTCCAGAAAGTTTCTGCCAAATACCCATGCCTGAATAACTCTACTATGACCATCATTCTTTCAAGAGTATGTTATCCCATGGAGTGGGCAGGAGTGGGCCTGCAGGGGAAAGGTGCTAGTTTAGCTTGTAACTCAAACAATTACACCAGGACGTGGCAATAGACGTGCCCTGTACTTCATGGCATAGAATATTAAAAAGACAAGTATATACTTGGGGACTGAGATTTAATCAAATTGATATTTTGTCCTGCATCACCAGAGGCATTCTTAAAGGAAGCAGTTTTTGAAGTGTTTTAATTGCAAGGGTGATATGATGAAAAAGGCACTGATCCATGCTAAGACACCTGCAGTTTGATGGGACAAATATCAACACAGTGAAGAAAAAGCATGTGAGATCTTAATGGTGATAGGCAAATAGTTTGACCTCAACTTTGCCATTGTAGCAGCCACAGATATTATGTAAATGAATAAGTATAGCTGTGTGGACATAGAAATTTGAATTCACATATATTTCATGTGTCACAAATATCTTTGTGTATGTGTAAAAATTTTTCTTGATTTTTTTAATAAGGATGCTATTTTTCCTTTGGTGATTGTCTAGTTTCACTCAGCATAATGTCTTCCAGGTTCATCTGTGTCATGAGCTATTTTGCAGATTCATCATTATACTTTAACATTGCCTTGAGCTCTTTCAGCTTTAAATTTTAGATCCTGGCCATATGGACTGGAGTCTCAGGCCAGGATTGTGCCTTGTAACCTCAGCACAGGGTTTCCCTTACCTCAAACTACTTACTGCCATTTAGACATGGAGCATTATTTTGTTAGAGGATAGGAGGGTGTCCTGTCTATCTTAGAATCTTTAGCCAAATCCATTACCTCTTCTTCTTAGATATCAGTAGCACCCCACCTGGTTGTAACCTTGCCAACAGTCTGCTGGGAGGCACATTTGAGAGTCCCTGTAAAGCACAGGCCATCACCACCCCTTCACTGACATTTCCGTCAGCCTCTCTTCAGGGCATGCTCTTCGCCTCCATTTCCTTGTGGCTGATTTGAAGTTGCAGAGCTTGGTTCCTACTCCTTTGCTTTTTAATTTTGTGGTTCATTGGTGAGGAAGGCTGCACAGATAGCATCGTGTGTGTGTGTGTATGTGTTAGACATTCATTCTCTGAAGAATCTGAGCTCTTGTTCCCGGACCCTCCTTTGGGGATCACAGGCAACCGGGGGCACATCACTAGACTGTTAGCAACCCACAGCCATGGCAACGGCAGACCCGAGCCCTGGGACAAAAGGGGGTTTATTCTGCACAAAAGGTTCTAGGGATGCTGGAGACAAAATGCCCATTGAGAGTTAGAGGCTTTGAGGCTTTTTTTTTTCTTTTCTCCCTGCTATGTAATTTATACTTAAACCATCTTTGGTGGATGCACGCTGGAGTTTTTGTGTGAATCACAATCCTAAACTCTCCTTTAGTCAGAGGAGCAGCAGAGTGAAGGCATAACACATTATTAGCCCGCCAGAGGTCTCAGGGGATTGGTGAGAAGAATTGAGAATTCTTGGCAAAATAAGCCAAAACGCCTGGCATCAGATGCTCAAGAAGCGCCAGAGGCCATGACCACAAGTCAATCACAGTTACCAGAAATAAATAGAAAACTAAAGTGTGCTCCATCCTTTCCTGGCGCATGTTAGTCCTTGTCCATTGCTGGTTTCAAGTTTGGGGAAAACACAGCCTGTCTGCTTACAAGAATTCTAAGAAAAGCAGGGACTGCCTAGTGCTTACTGTTGGGTGATCCTATGAGCCAGAGAACTGACTGCAGATGGTTTCCTAGGTGGTCATGTTCTGCCAGGCTGTCCTTCTCTGGAGCTGCTCAGTGAGCTGCCAGCAGCTGGATCATTGCGCCACCACGGCTCCTTGATCTTCCATCAGGCTTGGCCATGACTCGTGTTGTTTCTGGCACATGTCTCTGTGGAGGTGCTCTCAGCTTGGCTTTCTGAGACCTGGTCTGCAGCATGATGCTAAATTATCATTTGCTATCACAGCCACTGAAGTGAGTAATATTGGCTTGGCTATGCTAAAGCATTCTTGGTACGGGCTTTTCAACCTAGTTGAACAGCTCGGCACATTTCTTTGTCTTCATTGCAGCCCCGAAACTGACCATTTGATTGACAGACAGCTAGGCATAGGACCCCAAATGTATTAGGGCCACCACCCCCTTTTCAGAAAAAAAATTTACCCAGCGACCCTCTGGCAATGAAAATCTCTTTTACACGATAGCCCATCATCCAGGAGAAAGGGGAGAGAGCTCCTTGTGCCGTGATGGTTACAGCACACATTCCACCCCCCCTGGGGTGGGGCAGGGGTTGTCCTGCTGTGGGAAGCACTGGGCTGGAGTGTTAGGGCTGAACCCAGTGTGTCACCTCATAGGAGGGAAAAGCCAAGCTTTCCTGCTGAACACAAGAATAGACATTTCTAACCTCCTTGGGACACCAGGCTGGAGGCTGGGCAGGTGGGACTGTTGGCTAGAAATGAGCTGCTTCAGCTTGAATGAGTGTGCCTATCACTTGGGCATTTGGTTCAAAATCAGCTTCTGATTCAGTCGGTCTGGGAAGTGGGGGGGGGAGTGGGGCTGAAACTACCTTTTTTACTGTGAAGTGTGGATGCGACTGGTTCAGTGACCACCCTTTACAAAGCAAGTGCATCCCATCAAAGGTCCACTCGCATCTTTTCTTGGCTTTGCCACATCTCCACAGGGCTCCAGGAGAAGCTGGTGAGACACAGGGGTCCACTTATCTACTAGAAATTGCTCTCTAGAATGTCTCCCAATCACATCAAACTCAGCATGTCTAAGACCCAGCTTAATAGCTTTGTACTCAGTGGTCAAGTTTAGAATTTTGGTCAACCGTATCTCAGGGAACAGCCCAATGCCCATCTGCTCCTGCAAACCAGGGTTGTAGTACTTGTTCTGGGTGCTCAGCAATCCATGCCCACACCGCCCCCATCAAGTCCACACCAACTTGTGCCTGTAGGGCATTCTAATCCTCTCAGCCCACCTGTTTTCCTTTATGTCCACAGCTTCTGCCTTGCTCCAAGCTTCCATTATCTTTGGTTTGAGCTATTGCAATGGGCTTCTAATCATTGACACCTCTATCTTGTTCTCTCCCCATCTAACAGCATTGTCCTTCAAATCCCCAGTGTCAGACATAATCAGTGACTTGCAGTGATTCAGCCTCAAGTCCTCAAAGCAACCTAGAAAATTCCAAGTGGCCAATCTCTGATAGGCTGCACCCTGACTGTGAACTCTTCTGCCTTCTGACTTCTCCCCAGACCCACGAGTGTACTCTGTTTTTCCCAGTACACATCCCCAGCCCAGACTCTCGCCCCTTACCCAAACAAAACCCACTGCCACGAAGTCTTTCCTGGCCATTCCTAGGACAGAGTCAAGCTGCCCCCACAGGTCTTCCAAGGCGTACAAAAGCAGATGACCACATCTTTCTATTGCTGAGTGGCTGGTGGGTTCTATTAGCAGCTAAGTAATATAGCCACTGGACCCCCTTTACTTAACAAGCAAACAATCTCACTGCCATCAAGTTGGTGCCAACTCATAGGTATGTGAATCATCCACTATAGGGCAGAGTACAGCTGCTTCTTTGGGTTTCTGAGACCATTCGTCTTTGCAGGAATAGACAGCCTTACTTTTCCCAGTTGATTCAGATTCACTGTTCAGATTTGGGCTCCAGCTGCCTTCTCCAGCGCCCTTCACCCCAAAAAACATCAGCTAGATCCCACTGTTTCCCTCATCGCACTTCTCAGCTGAGCTCAGTTAATGTCTGTTTTCTCCATAGATTCAGTTAATGTCTGTTTTCTCCATAGATTTTAAGTCCATTAGGGGGTAGACAGGCCCTGTCTCACCTTGCCATTAAATCCGTGGCTTGGAATATTATGAAATCTTTAGCGTGAATGTGTGTAGATAGGTGGTAGATAGATGATGAGGATGATAGATAGATAGATAGATAGATAGATAGATAGATAGATAGATAGATAGATAGATGATAGATATCACAAAGCTTTTGGCCAGCTCACCAGTTTTCACATATACAATTCAGTGACATTGATTATGTTTATCATGCTTTGCAACCATCCCCAGGCTTCTCTCCAAATTGTTCCTCCACTCGCAGCAGAAATCCAAGGACCCCTGGTGGCATCGTGATTAAGCATTGGGCTACTAACTACAAGGCGAGCAGTTTGAAACTAGGAACCACTCTGTGGGAGAAAGATGAAACTTTCTACTCATGTAAAGAGTCACAGTCCTGGAAACCCACAGGGGTAGTGCGACCCTGCCCTATAGTCTAGTCAGTACTGACTCAAGGGCAGTGTGTTTGGTTTATTACCAGAAACTCAATGCCTCCCTGCCCCCAAGAAATATCTCCTTCTGCTGCCTTCATCCAGGGACCCTTCTTGATGGAATAAAATAGAATGCATGATCCCTCCCTCCCAATGCTGTCATCCTCACCAAAGCCCGGCACTCTTCTTGATGGACACCTGCATGGAAACAAGATTCTGTTGGGATCCCCCCAAGCCCCAAGGAGTCCACTGCCCACTCTGCGATAGAAAGATGTGACCATCTGCTTGAGTGAAGGGTAGAGCAATGCTTTTCCTGGCATTGGTCACCTGCTGTTTCCAAATGATTTATGAGTCTTCTAAAGTTCACTCTTTGTTTCTGTTGAGCATTTATTTCCATAATTGACTCCTTAGTCAAAGGTTGGTCTTCAGAGCTTGGATGCCCAGTATTTCAAAAGCCATAGTTTCCGGTCTTCGGTTTTCTTTTTCAGTTGTTGTAGACAAGAGGATGCATTCAGTCTTGGTTACTCCATGTTGGCCAAGAGACAGGATAATGTATTTTATCTTTGTGAAATTGTATTTCTATTTTAGTGGACTTTGGCTGACGATCAAAGGAAGCTGGTAGAACTAAGAGGTGAAGAAGTTAGAGGATTTGGGGGGGATAGCCGTTCTCACATGTGAGTGTGCTCCAAAATCACCCAGGAGGCTTATGAAGCACAGGGTTTTCGAGTCCGTCAGTCCAGAGTGGAGCTTTGGCATGTGCATTCAAACTATGTCCTCCGGTGATACTAATGCTCTCAGTCTAGACTCTAGTGCTTCCCAGTATGTACCAGCAGATTTTCCATAAGGAGTTACAGTTCCCAAAGCCATCTTATATCTGTTGCAACTACTCAATTCCGCTCTATTGGACAAAAGCAGCCCTAAGTAGTTGGTAAATGAATGGATGTGGCTATGTGCCGATAAAACTTTATGGGCTTAAAAGTACAACACATTGTTTTCCAACCTCCAGGAGAAGGTTGAGCTCAAACATGGCATAGCTACTACAGCACCCTTCCAAGGTGAAGGGACAGCCCTGAATTCTTCAGAGGAGACATTTGATGCCTCTGTCCTCAAGATGACATGACAGGCCAGTCAATGCCTGCTCTGCTAACCTGGACTCAATGCTTTGAACCCTTCGTGGGGAAATGCCATTGTCTTTGTTATTCGGTGTCTCCAACATTTTGAAGGCCTTTTGGGCTCTTCTGTATAATGCCATGAAATAGAACAACAGAATGCTATGTGAGAAGAACCTTTCTGCCTGCCTTCCACCCAATACACGCGGGAATGGCTGCAGAATTTCCAGGCCCAGGACAGGAGAGTTCAAAGGCCCTTGTTCAAAAATGCTTAAGCATTTTTAAGACGGCAGCAGCAGGCTTGTGGACGACACCCTGTCTGCTCACACAGACTAGTCACAGATGCCCGCCCCCCGCCCCGAACACACTGCCAAGATCACTACCATCTCCTCTCCCACCAGTCCCTCTGGCACCTAGGCACCTTGGTGTATTTTGAGCCAGACCTGCTGGGCGTCAGAGGAACTAGCAGTATTGCTATCCAAGTTTAGAAAGGACATGTTTAGCTTTTCCTGGGCAACGTTGGGCAGCACTTTGGGTTTCTCTGGCAAGCGTGTGTGGCACACCACCAGGTTGCCACGGGTAAGACATCCATACACACTGCAATAGAGATTGCTTGTAGACTGACATGCAAAGCATGCTGGATAATAGTCCATTTATATGTAGTTAGATCCACACCACTCATACAGTGTTAGCCATGCAGGTGACAGGTCAACAAAGCCAGAATTAAGTTCTGTAACCCACTGCATACGTCCATCTCAGTGTGGACCCATGTTGTATGCCACCAACTTCTAACCAGTACCCATGGGCATTTGGTCAGTGTGTGGAGCGAAGGTGGGTTCTGTTCTGGAGGAGCCCGAGTTCCTACAGCCACAGAGAAAACCATCTGCTGACAGCGTGGGAGTATCAGATGTGGCTCACATCTGCTGAGAGGTGTGATTCACTGACATGATCCCCCAAGTCCTGAAGTCTCTGCTTTTAGAACACTAGACCCACAGCACGGGGCATGGGAAGTCCTTTAGAGAGACAAATTGGAGGGAAACTGGAGTCGTGATCTGGTGGCAATTTAGGGATTGCAACACCTCCGTCTTCTAACTCTGCTGGTCTATGGGAAGCCAGGAGCAGCTGTGATTTTTCCTTTGAACGAAGTAGACTGCTATAACCCTTTGGATGAAAGACCATTTTGAAGTGGTAACTGGATATGGAAGGATGAGTTCTATTATTAAGGGGCAACACTAGATCCAAAGTCTAAATAATAAGAAGGGACTTGGATTTATTGAAAGATGTATATCCACAGTAGAAAGTACTCAGAAATTAGTGATCATCTGGGGAGATTATCCTCAATGTCGTCATACCAACGGATTGTGTACTCCTCATTCTAGACCTTGCTGTAGGAAGCCTTTTTAAAACTCCCCCCTCAATCGGAATCATATTCTCTGCTCCCCTCCTTCTCCCTGTCTTCTCTACCGAACATCCTGGAAGTCTGTGACTGGACTCGTGTCACAGGGCACTAAAAGCATAAAGGACTGTACCTGTCTGCAACATTAAAATGATTTTCTTGAAGGGCAGAGATGGTGTCTATGAAGAATAAAGTGGAACGACTCACACTTTCAGATTTTAAAACATGTTATACAGCTTCATGAGTCAAAGTAGACTGGTACTAATAGAACAATAGACACATCAACCAAATAAAAGCAAGCCTCAATAGTCAACAGATGTTTCGACTAGGTGCTAAGCCCATTCGAAGGGATAAGGAGAGTCTCTTTAATAGATGGTACTTGGAAATTGAATTTCCACATGCAGAAAAATGAAACAAGACCCATCCCTCACACCCTATACACACACACAAATCCAAGATGGATTAAGGAGCTAAATTGTGCAAAGTAAAACCATAAAATTCTTAGAGGAACAAGCATGGGCAACACTAATTCTGTTGGGCCTGGCTTTCACACTATATTATCGAATAACAAAAGTATAAACAACAAAAAACAAGACGAATAGGATTTCATGAAAATGAAACATTTTTGTTCATCAAAAGACAAGCTACTGGAAAAAATAGCTTCAAAAACCTTACATCCGGCAAGAACTTGATAATCCAAATAGATATAAAACCCTGGCAACTTAACGAAAGGACAAACAACCCAATCAAAAAATGCGCAAAGGAGTGGAATAGATATTTCACTAAAGAGCACATTCAAGTGGCCACTTGAAAATGTGCTCAGTGTTGTATGCTACCAGACAGCTCAAATCAAACCGCAATAGGAGATGACATTCCACTCCCACTAGGATGGCTAAGATTAAAATAATAATAATAATAACAACAACAACGAACATTGGCAAGGATGCAGGAAAATTGGAACTCTTATCCACTGCTGGTGGGAGTGCAAAAATAATACAGCTGTTGTGGAAAACAGGAAAATGGTTCATCAAAAAATTAAAAAGAGAACTACCAAGTGACCTATTATCATGATGTTTCACATCATGTTCAATGGAGAAAAAGATGGAAGTTGTCAAGGATGTCATCTTGCTTGGATCCACAATGTTCATGGAAGCAGTAACCTCGAGGTCAAATTGCACTCGAGGACTGATTGCACTGGGGAAATCTACTGCACAAGACCTCCTTCAAGTTTTGAAAGCAAGAATGCTGCTTTGAGGACTAAAGTGCCCCTGACAGAAGCCATGGTATTTTTGATCGCCTCATAGATACATATCAAAACAGGACATTAAAGAAAGAAAACTGAGCAACTGATGCATTTGAATTACAGTCTGCTCAAGAATCTATAAAGGACCCTGGACTGTCAGAAGAAAACCAAATCTGTCTGGGTAGAAGTACAACCAGAATCCTCCTTAGAAGCAAGGATGACTAAATGACACGTGTACAAACTGCTGAATTGTTGTATGTTTTCCTGTGTATCTTCTTAGGCACAAAATAAAATTTAGAAGAAGGGGAGAATGTTTAAGATGATGTCTGATTTCAAATTTGTGGCCTTAGTGCTGAGCACAGTACTTGACGCCCAACAGGACTTCAAAAAAGTACTGAACTGATAGAACCAAAGGAGGGAACCAGTTAGAAAGTTGGAATATGTTCTGTGATGGTGGAATGTGCTGAGCCCGTGCTGTCCAATAATGCCGCTCCCGACCACAGGTTTCTATTGAGCCTTTGGGATGGGACTGGTGAGAATAAAGACTGAATTTTACATTTTTTTTTTCATTTTGAAGACTTTCTATGTCAATTTCCACCTGTGGTAGTGCAGAGCCTACTGGACATCACAATTCCAAAGGCACATGTCTCTATCCAGTAAACAGCAGATCCAAGTGCATTAGCCACGGAGACATGAACTGTCACCCACTTAGCATCCTCATCAAAGTCTGCGCTTGGAGGAGGTTGCAAATGATGAAACACAAACAGTGTGGAACCTTGAGCCCAAGGACGTGAGTTTCTCTTGGTGTGGGAGCCTGGCATGAGAGAATCTGGACTTTTTGTTATATTGTTTACACACACACACACACACACACACACACACACACCTTCTATCACTAATCGCATCTCTTCAGTGTTCAAGGCTCTTCATTGTACTGACTTGCTAGTGAGCTTGAACTGGATCCCATTCTATGTCATTTCCTGAGTCCATTTCTGGGTCTTCCCAAGATCAGCAAGGTACCGATTGAAGGAGAAGGAAGCTGGGCTTTCTTAGGAAGCTTTGCCACTTTCTATTGTGCAGTAGTGCACCAAAGGAAAATTAGGTTGTGAATGTGCTGTGTTACCGTCCAGGTTTGGTTTAAGCAAATCCCCACTGAGGTTGGGATATTCATCCAAATGGGAAAGGCTTCTTGGTGGGTTTGGTTTGGTTTCCTCCTGGCTGATCATTCCCAGCCTCCTTTGAAGACCATTTGGAGGAAAGAAATTGAGCTGCCTTAATGTTCTTGGCCTGAATTAGTGAAGTGCTTTTTTTTTGGAAACAGTTTTATCAGCACTTTATATGAAATGCTCTTGATTACTCTATTCAGCATCATAATACATTTAAAGTTCAATATCCCTGACAACCCATTTACTTAAGTAAGCATCTGGATCATATAAACAGGGATGAGTGGGCAGGAGTCATCCCAGCAACAGCCCAAGGCCAGCATTGTCACCTGGCTCTGCCAAGGACATTAGCTGGACATCTCAAATCAAGGTTTATTTGCAAAAGGAACCCAAAACCTCATGCTTCTCAAGCTGAAGAGGGAATTGGGACTCTCTCCTTCACTTCCCTTCATGGCTGCTCATTTTTTTCCCTTTTGTTTTGTTTTGTTTTGTCATTGTTTCTTTCCCTCGTCCAGTATTGAAATTTCACCCACCAGTTCTCAGCTCTTTTGATGAAGGTGTGTTGGGACAGGGGCAGGTGGGAGCCAGAAGGAGAAGGGTACAGGTCTGGGCATCAACTGCTTAGTCAGGATGGAGGAGCATTGTTTTTCATGGCGATGGACTTGAGTGGATCATGGTAACCTTGACCTTATTAGTAGGAGTGCTCCTCGTGGCCCCTAGAGGCCCACCCTCCACCCCTATAAGTCAATATAGGGGAGCCCTAACATCATGGCCGACACTGTGGCGATTTGCCAGTTTACTGCTCTGCCACTGAGCACTCCTTTGGGCCCTGGGCAAGTTACATTCCATGCCCTCTGGGAGCTCAGAGCCCTCTCTTACCATAGGCAAGGTCACTACCCCAACCATGCAATTTATGAGTCCCAACCCAGGAGCGGGGAAGGGGAAAGCCCAAACGTCTCTGCTGATGTGGGGTGGTCCTGAAGCGCTGAGACCTCTGACCCCTAATGACTGCCTTTTCTCTCCTTTGCGCCCAGGCTGCTTCGAATGCTGCATCAAGTGTCTGGGAGGAGTCCCCTATGCCTCCCTGGTGGCCACCATCCTCTGCTTCTCTGGGGTGGCCCTGTTCTGCGGCTGTGGGCACGTGGCTCTCGCCGGCACTGTGGCCATTCTGGAGCAGCACTTCTCCACCAATGCCAGTGACCATGCCCTGCTGAGTGAGGTGTAAGTATCCGCTGCCCTGGATGGAGTAACCTGGGTGCTTGTCAAAGTTCTGATTCTCCCCATTCTTTTTCACGCCCCCCTCTTAGTTCCAAAGGAACAGGTCAGCGACGTTCTCCCAAGGAGACAACGTGATCTCCTAGCAGGAAAGGCCAAATAAGGGCGCGGGTGTGGTTGTCCCTCTGCCTAGGATGGGCACGGATACTCTGCACATAGTCACCGTGGACTGGGGAGGGGGTGGTCGGGGCAAGGCCGTAGGTTGGTGCTGCTCATCACCCCATCAGAGGTTCACATGGTGCATGTGACGGTGTGTCAAGTGGGCTCAAGATACAGGAAACAGTTAACTTGGTTCTGTAGGAAGCTTGAATAGCTATAGCATACTCTAGTGAGAAGCTCAGTGCAAAGCCATCTGCCTGAGTTACTTTTTAAGGAAGTCCTGGGTGTGCGTTTTGGAGGATTAGCAAGACCACCTTCCATATTGGGTTTAGTTGGCAAGCATTATGATAGAGTGGAAAGGACATGGAATCCACCCATCTAGTGGTTCTGCATTGGGCTGCAATATACAAGATTGGCATTTAGAAATCACCAGGGGCTCTGCGGGAAAGATGTCGCTTTCTACTCCTGTAAACAGTTCTGGTCTCTGAAACTCACAGGGAAGTTCAACTCCGTCTTATAGGGTCACTATGAATTAATATCGACTCAACGGCAGTGGTTTGGGGTTTTTTGGGAGGGGTGGTTAGGGTTCATACTGAACTGATTACGTCCTCCAGGCTTCAGAAACTCACACGGGCAGTTTTACTCTGTCCTCTGGAGTTGTTCGGTGTCCCAACTGACTGTGTGACAAGGAATTGAGTCCAAGCCTCTGTTTACTTCAACGCAAAATGGGTATTCGAACCCTCACCTCCTAGGACAGGAGCCAATGAGAAGATTGGAACTGTATCCCTGCCCTTGCTCCTAACCAGGGGCAATGTCTTGGTGCTCTGGAAGATTGTCTACTTTTTTTTATTATTATATTAGGCATCACTGCCCTCTGGTAGTGGGAGTAGGAGGTCCAGCCTTTGCTCCTGTGAAGCTGGAATTGAACCTCCATCGCAGTGGGCTGCAGTCCCATGCACAACCTCTACGCCACTGGGGCTCAGCCCCAAGATTGTCTACTTTAACCACCATGGACACCCCTGGGGGAAAAAAGCCGAGATCTCTGAGGGATGGACAGAAAGGCCTACTCAGAAAGTCACGGGCATCGACTACAGGGCTCCATTTGATTCCCATTTCTGGATCTCTTCTCTCTTTTCATAGGATCCAGCTGATGCAGTATGTCATCTACGGAATTGCATCCTTTTTCTTCCTGTATGGCATCATCCTGTTGGCTGAAGGGTTCTACACCACCAGTGCTGTGAAGGAACTGCATGGGGAATTTAAAACCACTGCCTGTGGCCGATGCATCAGTGGCATGGTAAGTATGCTCAGCTCAGCAGCGGCAGCCTCTGTCCCTCGGGTTTCCTGGTCCTTGCTGAAGCCACGGTTCAATCCTGGGGGAGTGGGTGGCCATGACCTGAGCCTTGCTTTCGCCAGTATAGAAGTAGAAATCAGAACACCTTCAACCTATATACGGGTGAGGGTCCTATGGTTTCCTCACCACTGTATAGGACGAAATTTTATTGTTAACATCTTCCCGCCCCCACCCCCCAAAAAACACAGTTTCCACTAGGATCATTGTCCTGTTGTCGCAATCCTTCTCTTTTTGGTTTTGAATCATTGTGGCCACAGAGACTCCCATGGGAGGTTACATTGTTACAGCACTTCTGTAAGTAGTTACCTAGGACGTGGGTGCTGGAACCTTCATCAGCGAAGCAGTTGGAACCCCCCAGCCTCACTCTTTGGGAGAAACATGAGGCTTTGTGCTGCCATCCCACCGTATAGCCTTGAAATGCAAGGCAGCAGTCATAACTATGAGCCAGACGGTGCAGGTAGGTCATGGATGGTGGTGGTCATGGTGGTCATGGTGGTGTTTAGGGGTGCAGTTGGGAGCACAAAGATTAAAACCCTGGCTCCTATCCTCAGGGAGCTTGTAATCTAAGATAAGGGTTGACCAACCACACCGGAGTGACCACATCAGGCTGATAACCTGGTTTTCTTTTGTATGATCCTTTGAGCTGAGAATAGATTGGCCATTTTGTGGATGGTCGAATCACAAAAGCAGGCCATTTGACGAGGTAAGGAAATTAGAACCTGACTAGGCCGTCGGAGGAGGGGGTAGGCTCTGAGAGTGTGGGACGTGGATGGTGTGGTACATGAAGGGGCTGGAGAAGGAGAGGAGGGGTGAAGACTGACTGCTTGGGTAGCCTGCTGAGGCAGAGGGGACATGGCGTTCGGGCAAGGCCTTGGGGGCGGTGGCCTTGATCTGGAAAGCAGCTGACTGAACAGCTTCACAGAGAGGCGTGGGTGGAGGGAAAGAGCCCCAGGCAGGAACCTCTTCAGATAATCAACCCAAAACACAGCGGTCTGGGAGGTTGAGGTAACAATGTCCGGGAGGTAAGCAATGTCCCTGTGATCAAAGGAGGTGAGGGGGCCAGGGACACGCTGTGCAAGGGCCCAGAGAAATGTAAGGTCACCTCAGGTCCTGCCTGCAATGCCAACTGGAAGCAGGCCTGGGGCTCATCCCTAAGAAGTGGGTGGAAGGCTCACCGTCCTCCCTCTCCTGGTGCTATCTCTTGCCACCTTGAGCTGTTTTCCTCTCGGGCGGGTGCTGGGGCCTGGGCCACTGTGTGCCAACACAATTACTTTCATGCTAGCCTCTGGTGCAGGACAACTCCTCCTGCAATCCACCCCCCACCCAATGCTCCACCACCACCACCTCCTCCTCCACCTCCACCTCCACCCACAGCTTCCTGGCCCATCCACATCCCCACGGTCAGTGGCAGATGGCACCACTGTGGTCATGGGCATGGGGGTTTCATTAGAGGAGGGGATCCCTCAACTAGTCTTCCTGGCTCTTCTTCATTACGCATCTTCATTGCATGCAAGCCTCCATGGACAGGTGACTGGGTGGGTGACTCGCACTTGAGGAGCGCACATGAGGAAATGGAGCCCGGGTCTCCAGCATGAAGGTCCGCATTCTACCACTAGAGCAAATATGGCCACCCATCGCGCCCCACCACACTACTCAGGGGCAGGTAATCAATGTAACCTACAGGAGTCCACAGGCAGGTGCTTCCTCGGGCCTTCAAGCTTTCTCATATCAGCAGGGCCTGGCGGCATGTGTGAACCCAGCTGAAGTCTTGGCTTTTCACCCCAGAGCCCCTGCTCCCGGAGGAGAAACTGAATCTGCAGATAGTCCTCCCAGGACATGGGGCACACTGAGATCTGCGGCCATAGCTGCTTGGGTCTTGAAGGCCCATTCCATAATTTGCAGGACTTCAGAGCCAGCCAGCATGGAGATGGAACTTTTTTGGATTTCTCTGCATTCTCTCTTATGTCCAGAGAGCTCCATTTGGTGCACTTTCGGGGAGTCCTGTTCCTGACAGAAGCGCAGGGGGCTGCAGAGCCTCATCAGCTGATCGCTGAGCACCTCCATGCTTGGCTTCGAATAACCTCCCCAACTCCCAATGACGAACGGAAGCCTCCAGGGGCCGGGGCCCTTTCAGCTCATAAGCTAGTCAAGCGAAGGAAGCCTGGCCAGTCAATTTGGTGACAGTGATGCTGTCGCTCAAAAGTCCAAGGACACACAGAACTTTGGGTGGGGGGGGGAGAGTAATCACTTTCTGAAAACAGCAGGAGAAAAGCAGCGACCAATGGGAAGACCCTGGCAGCTGGGAAACACCCAATTTCCAACGCACTTGTCCTCATTAAATTTTGAAACGAAAGGGTGCCATTTTGTCAGATCCCTGGTGTCAGGGACACTTCATTTGGGGATACTTCATAACATGCATGGTCAAGTAGAAGGTCAAGGGAAAAGAGGAAGGCCTTTCATGAACTGAATGGACACCGAGGCTGCAAGGATGGACTCAGACATAGCACACAGAGAGGACGGTGGAGGACCGGCTGATAGTTTCTACACTTTAGCTACTCACCAGCAGTAGGTGGGACCACCACCCACCACCCACCAGCTGCCTGTCAGGGGAGGCTTGTGTGTTGCTATGATGCCAGGCAGGTTTCAGAGAAACTTCCAGACGAAGATGGTCCAAAAGGAAAAAGGCTTGGAGATGAATTTCTGACGAGCAGCCACTGTCAACTCTCTGGCTCCCAAGGGTCCAACCTGGAACTTGTCGAGGGACTGGCGCAGGCCTGCCAGCTTTTGGTTGGGTTGCCTGTGGCGCTGCTGAGTCCAGGGATGATTGGTTGGCAGCTTGTATTTGACCCAGGGTGCTGAGCCCTTGTGTGTGTGTGTGGGGGGGGGGTGAGGGCGAGGGGGGGGCACTGTGGCCATGGGCATGCATTTTAGAGCTGTGTTTGAGGAGCAAGGGCAGGGGGTGTCCTTAGGGGCTGTGGGAAGGACTCCCCCATTCTTCTCCTGGTGTAAGCATTTGGTTCTGTGCCTCAGAAGGTCTATTTGAAAAAGATCGGGGAGGGCTGAGCCCTGGTGGCGTAGTGGTTGTGCGCGGGACTGCGGCCCACTGGGACGGAGGTTCAATTCCAGCTGTGGGGCTGGGCCTCCTACTCCCACCACCGGAGAGCAGTGATGCCCCCCTCCCCCCCCAAAAAAAGAAAAAGATTGGGGAAAATGTGGTCACATGGAGAGGGCCTGGGTCATCGTCACCATTATTCTTGGTGAGTTCTGTGCCATCTGGGTCCCTGGCTTCTTCTGCATCACCCACTCTGGAACCCAGGCACAAACTTGCATGACAGCATATTCAGAAGATGAAGGTGACTGGGGAGGGCTGGGGATGGACTGCCACAACAGACCCAAGACGGCTAGGGCAGAGACTCAGAAGACAGCGCACAGCGCCCCCTAGAGGTCTCCCCATTACTCCTGTATGGAAGGCCTTTGCCCAGACCAGCTGGCTGCCTGGATGGGGAAGGCCAGCCCTGTAAGGTTGATTGCCCAAAGCATGTTCTTCACTAGCGTTGGTCTTTCTTCGGAGGCCAGAGCACTGTGGAATGAGAAGGCTTGCCAAGGCCAAGTACCACCCCTTGGCAAGTCTTGATGGTGGTAATAAAAAGAAAGTCTCCTTTTCTTTTGAAGGGACCAGAAAGGAAGTCTAAGTCTGGAGTGGTAGCCTGAGGCATTGAGGAGGAAGGAGAAGGAGACAGTCCAGATGGGCTTCTTTGACTCTGAGGCGGCTTGAGAGAGTTCCTGGAAAACATGGCAATATCTTTTCATTCCATCTCTCCACTGGCATTTTTGAAGACCCCCTCATATTTGAGGAAACACTGATACTTTCAAAAATGCCCAGATGGAAAAGTGGTCTCTTGCTATCGTTTTTCTGGGATGACCAAACGGGGCCTGAATCTCTGGCAGACATTCATCATGCCTTGGGGAGAGTTAGGTAGAATATTCAAGCTTTCACCCACCATCAGCTTTAAAAACTCAAGCAATAGAGCCCCAAACCTGCGCCCACATGCCTTGTGGATGCACATCCTGAGTATATAAATGCAAGGATTTCTTTTCTTTCAAAGCTCGAGAATTGGTAGTCAAGATGGCAGGCAATGAGACAAGTAAAGATTATCTTCTTCCTGAGGTTGCCCACGGCAATGAGTGGGTGAATGGAGGACTTTTATTTCTTCCCCTGAGCCATGGCTTTGCTTGACAAGTTGCTGTGATCCTTGAAGAAGACAGAAAGCCAGAGGGAATTGAGATCAGTATCAGATGCGCTGTGACTTTGACTTGGTGTTCCAGGCCACCTTGAACTTTTTTTTTGAAAAATTTTAAATTTTTGATTCACATATTCTTTTCCTTTGATCTACAGATTTCTCAATTTTTTTTTCTGATAAAATAAGGAAATCTGGGTATGGTTGCAGAGAGTTTGCAACTTGCATTTTAAAACATTGAACATGAAGAAAGGCATTAAGAAAGGAAGATCATCACATAAATGACACTTCCTCAGAATCCATGACATCAAGATACAGCTAGGGTAAATACCTAAGCATTTGACAAAAGGGTAAATTTCTGGTCACTTGTGTCTAGAAAAGGCTTATCTTTTGACTGAGCAAAACAAAATGGCTTTCCTTTTTTTTAAATTGGGAGATAGAAGGAAAAATATCTCCTATCATTGCAGTTCATTAGCTATCCTTCCCCCCAGATTAAGAGGTAACTCAGCTCCTAATTGCCTAGGCACACAAATAAATTCCTGTGCTCCTCCAGTTTGTTCTAAGACTGCACATAAGTGAACGATTGACTCGTGCTGAAGAGTAGCCATGACCATTGCAAACAATGCTGATATACTCCTGCACTTCTGCCTTATTAGGGCCTGTATTATGAGTCATTTTTCAGTCTTGACATTACACTATGTACATTTTGATTGCGACTATTGGTGAAGATACAGGAGAGGTTTTGCTGTTTTCAAAGTCAACAACATACACCATGAGCAGACAGGGAAGTAATCTAGACAGAAAAAAAAAACTTTCAATGCAAATACTTCTACTACTAGGAGGGACTTCTAATAAAGACCGCAATATCCAATGCTGTTAGTTATGTCACAGGATCAGCCATTGCCCAAGATACCAGCCACCCAGCATGTATATATAGTCCCTGAGCTTTGAGAGACATTGCTCCAAAGCTGGGATTCAGCAGTATGGGAACGCCCGTGTGGAACAGAGCACCCATGGGGAGGCTTTGGCCCTAATTTGCTTTGTGACCTTAGGCAAGTACTATCACCCCATTGGGGTTTTATGTCCTTAGTAGTTCAGAGAAGACTTCCAATGTCTAAGAAGTCGCTTACACCATAAATATTCTACATCCTATAGTTAGACTCCGAGTTGTCATGGAATCAAGTCTAACTCCTGATGACTCCACAGGTGTCAGAGTAGAGGTGGCTGGGTTGGTTTTGCTTTGTTTTGTTTTGTTTTGTTTTGTTTTCAAAGGAGGTTGCCTGACCTTTCTGCCAAGGCATCACTGGGTGGACTCAAACCACCCAACCTTTCAGTTAGGAGTCAAGTAAGTATGTGAACAGGTTGCACCTCCCATAGTCCCCAGCTGTGGTTCTGCCTTCAGCAAATCAACCTTTCTTCTGGCCCCAGGAAGTCCATCCTCAGGGGATGGGGTCGCTGTGGAGCCCAGAAACACAGCACTGTTGTTCTGGGGACTGTGCCTTCCCAGTTTGGATGATGATTCTCTCTTCCTCTTCTTCTCAACTTAGTTCATTTTCCTCACCTATGTCCTCGGAGTGGCCTGGCTGGGTGTCTTTGGTTTCTCTGCGGTGCCCGTGTTCATGTTCTATAACATATGGTCAACCTGCGAAGTCATCAAGGCCCCTCAGACCAATGGGACGGCAGGCGTGGAGCAGATCTGTGTGGACGTCCGGCAATACGGTACTCACTGCGTTTTAGTCTCCTCCGTGTATCTGTCCAGGCCTGGGGCAGAATGCGGTGTGCTCCTGGCTCCCCGATTAGACTAGCTCCTGCTCTCTCCTGACAGTAAAGGGAGTTGAGGTAAACACAAAGCTCTTTTAGGGTGCTGTTCAATCAAGAAGGACTTCTGGGATGCCTTTTTTAATTCTTAAAAAAAAAAAAGATTGAATCCTTTGGGCCTGCATTTCTTTTCAGCTTCCCATCCCCAGTAACGTTCTGTTAACTGTGGCAGTGAAGTGACTTGCACGGCCACCCCTTTGAGTCAATTTTTGGTCCATTGCTTGAACTTGATGTCTTCTGGGCTATATATGTGTGCACAACATGTATGTATGCACCCATGGGCCACAAACAAACAGCAGCTGGCTGTGCCCTGCCTGTTTTTCAATGGGGCTATTAATTTCCAAAATCTTGTTCTGCAGGTGGCAGGTAAGCTTATAATGGAGAGTGTAATGACATCCTGTAATTGCATTCAAAGTGGGGGGGTGGCAGGAAGAGAAGGGAGCACTGCTGTTGGAGCAAATATTCTATTTGAGGTTCTCTTTGCAGGAATCATTCCTTGGAATGCTTTCCCTGGGAAAATCTGTGGCTCTGCCCTGGAGAACATCTGCAATACAAATGAGGTAACCTCACTGCCCCCCACAGGCCTGAGAACTCTGTAAAGGAGGCCCAAAGAGCAATGCAGGAGGGCGGACAGCCTTGAGGTCTCACCTCCATGAAATCCTTGCAACGCAGTCATCTTCCGCCCACAGAAATGCCCATTTCATCTGGGCCAACATAGGGGTTGAGTTTGTAGGCATCCCTGAGCTTCTCTTTGGGACAAGAATTTGGAAGTGATCCCAAGCCCACAAGGCTGGAACTAGAGCTAGCTAGGTTCTTCTCTTTCCCCTTCAAAGGACTTCTTAAGTAGAACTTTTGTCATAGAACAAATAGATTTTTTTGGACAGAAAAGGCTCCCTTGAATGTTCCTAAGCCCCCCTTTTGGTCAGTGGAGCCACTGTGAATCATTGTACACCCAGAAGGAGTCGCTGTCATTTCCCAACCCTCCTTCAACGCCAGTAAATCTCAACACTGCCTTCAAACCTCTCCATCCTAGAACAGTCTTCAGTCATTGGCTTCATTCTGAGAATGAAAGTCCCAAGTCTCAGGTGACCTGTGGGAGTCTGCATAGTTAAGATTCTAAGATGCTTTGAGAAAGCAGTGAAGAGAAGAAATCATCAGTCCCTACTGGCTACAGGGCTCCCACCATTTGTTCCCCACTGCTATCCTGGGCAGGAGTAGCATAGTGGCTACGCCTTGGTCTGCTAAGTGCAAGGTCAGTGGTTCAAAATCACCAGCTGCTTTGCAGGACAAAGATGGGACTTTCTATTCCCTTGAAGAATTCACAGTCTCAGAAAGTCACAGGGGGCAATTCTAACTACTCTGTCCTGTAGATCACTATGAGTGGGCATCGATTCAGTGGCAGGGAGTATGGTTTGGTTTTGCAGCCATGGAGGGTGCATGACAATGCACTGATGGCCTGGGTACAGGCTGCCTGGGTGCAAACAGGGTTGAGAAGCAGGCTGGCCAAGAGAACACACCCACAGTCAGTTGGGGTGAAAACAGCTACAGGTTGTAGTCCCCAGGACAGGTGCGGCAAGGTAATTCTTTCTGTGTCCCATCGATGCTCATGTCACTGCTTGCTTCCTTCCTAGTTCTACATGTCTTATCACCTGTTCATTGTGGCCTGTGCTGGAGCTGGTGCCACCGTCATTGCCCTGGTGAGTAACGGCCGCAGCTCGATCCTACTCAAGCAGCCCACCCCTGCCCCCTGCCCACCAGTGTCTATAATGATAGATTTCTCTTTCAGCTGCCTGAAACCAATCATCCTGGCCCCCAGTGGTATAGCACCTGCTGGCTGCCTTTGCCGGCTGGCCAGGCTGGGATTTTTTGTATTTAGCCCTGAGGTTTAGAACTACAGACATGGACGCATGCCCATTTTCTTGCCAGGAATTCCTAGCTGCTAAGTAGAAATAGTCACTCGTAGCGCCAAGAAGATGCAGTGTATGATATAGATAGATATCTAGGGAGTGGATCTGTGACTTGAAGAAATCCACCCAAGACAGGGAGAGCAGGGAGCACACTGTTGTCTGCCCAGGTTGGCGCAGTTCCCGATTTTGAAACCATCAAGTCATTTCTTCTCCTGACCGTTGAATCTCAACACCGGGTGGGATAGGGTTCACCCAGTAGACTCAACTGCTTGGAAAGGTGGGCGGGCTGGGGATGGAGATAAGGCATCTAGAGGCACCTGCTCCCTGTCCCCTCCCGGGGTCAACCATGAATGAGGCTTTTGGTAAAACTCCCACTAATTCTCCGAGGGTAGAATTGAGGAGTAAGGGCATTTGTGTGTGTCAAAGGTGACTTACCACTTGCTGAACCGATAAAGGGCGGGGGGGAAACCTCCCCTCACCCCTCAGGAGGTCCCCCCACCCGACCCAGGTCTCCCCGCCTATCTCACTGCCCTGTTTTGTTCTCTTCCACCAGCTGATCTACATGATGGCTACTACCTATAACTATGCGGTTTTGAAGTTTAAGAGTCGGGAAGATTGCTGCACTAAATTCTAAATCGCATAAGGCCGCTGAGGAGCGTTAGAGCTATGCTTTGTAGTCTCCCGTCCCACTGACCCCCTAGTCTAAGGCCGAGCCTGGCGGCTGCTGGTTTGGTCACATAGCTTATAGTAAACTCATTCCTCGCAGTAGAGTTAATACAATACAAACGACTGACTGTACCCGAGGTACACGACACTGAGACCTGGCTGTCTCCCCACTTTTTCAAAAGGACCAGTGATTTACTGACCCTGGTGAACAGATGCGGCACACACAGTTTTTGCTCGAACGGAAACTCTGAGCTGTAGCAATAAGTGCAGTATTACAATTTCTGATGTGCCAGCGCCTTCCGTTCATTTCGCTTGCTCTATAACCAGTTTCAGCTATGGGAATGAACACACTGCCAAGGACCTGGAGAGCCAGTCATTTGGATTTTGTTGTGTCAGACTACACACACACACACACACGAAAACCTTTGGCAAATATACTTTAAATTTGATTTTTTTTTCCTTTACTGAACATGGGTGATCTTTCAGTTCATTGCCAAATAAAGGCCGCTTAAAATGAGCCAGATGACAATTTGAAGACCAAGACAGGAAAGTCACCCCATTGGATGGGGATTTTGTGCACAACACAATCATCCCCGTTTGAGCCCCTTAAGCCTTGTTTTGGAGCGTAGGGACTGACCCCTTGCCCTTCCAGCCAGTTCTCAAACTGCACGTCAGATTGTAATGGGAAGAGATGGGCCTGGATCGAAAAGCTCGGCTCTCTTGAGAAGGCGATGTGAACTGTCGGGAGCTGGAGACATAGCTTTATTTTTGCAGGAAATACTGAGGAACGCGAACGAGAAAGAAGTCGCATCAACTCTAAAGAATAAGGATGTTTACATTTGGGGAAGTGCAGGACCGGCAGTTATCCGAGGAAAACTAGTTTCACTACTAAAAATGTGTTAACCCCAAGATTGCATGCTTGCCTGTCTAGTTCTTCATTTTGATTTTCACATTCATTTAATTTCCCCTCGTTAAAGTTCTAGTCTTTTTGTCTCTCTCTTTAATGATGATTATTTTCCCCAGAATAAAGCGCGTTCACACTTGTAGGCCTCCAGGGGAAATTTTTCTTTCCATCCACAGGTATAAAAGCTCTATTGCATTCCACTTGTTTAAAAATAAAACCACGTGTTTCGGAAACTTCTGCCCTAGTCTTTGAAATTACTCTCAAGTGGTAAAAAGCACCCTCTCCTATTCCATTTTGGCTTTTTCCTAACCGTAACTTCAGCCATTCCCCCTCCCCCACCCCCTTTTTTAAAGCCCACTGTGTTCATGTACTAACTTTTCTTTGGCCTCTTAATATAAAGCAAAGGAGTAGCGCATGCCTTGGTTATTCAGGCCCTCTGATAGCAGAACGAGTATTAATAAGAATAACCTCCCGCCCCTTTAAAAGTGCAGACTGTCTAATCTGACTAGCAGCTTGCTTTGCCTTTTGACATGCTCACTAGCCATCATGCTCACCCTTCTTTTCCAGATCCACTTCCTCATGATTCTGTCTTCTAACTGGGCTTACTTAAAGGATGCAAGCAAAATGCAGGCTTACCAAGAGATCAAAGCAAAGGAAGAGCAGGAACTGCAAGATATCCAGTCTCGGTCCAAAGAACAACTCAATTCGTATACTTAAGTGTTGCCCAGAGGGTTTCCGCCGACGAATTCACAGCTCTGACAAATCACCAGACAGCTGCTCAACAGTACAGATGTGTGTCCCTCCCAACAGATGCCTGTAGAAGTCCACACACGTCACTGTCTGTCTCAAGCTGCTGGGTCTTCCCATGGGTAAATCTTTTCCTTTAGAACAGGTCTTGGAGGTTTCACGTCAGCCATTTTAAAAGGCAACACTTTGACAAAATGTGCTTTTGAAATTTGTGGCACGTTCACACGGTGGCTAAAGCATTCGTACCCAGGTGGGCCATGGTGTGTGACCGTGTGCGCACATATGCCACTCGTCCTGAAATCAGTCTATAGAGACAGGACATCAAATCAAATGGATCTTTCCTTCCTGACAGCTGACATCTGTGACATTTGGCTCATCAAAGATAATGTTTTATTCATCTGATTCACAACCCTTTCACCCCACCCACCCCCCTCAAAATAAGTCCAGGACCCGTTCATTTTCTGAGCAGACCACAAGTTTACTCAGATGAGGTGCCTGGACCCTGCTGTCCCCAGGGTGCGACCTGGGTTCTGACTCATCCACAAGCCTTCCAGAATCAATTTTCTGATAAGATTTTCTCTTACTCAAAGGGCAATGCCCTCACCATTGTCATTCTTTTAGGAACATAAATGTCAGCTCTGCCTTAATGGATATTTGCTTTCAATTTCTATGAATTTCTATTCCGACAGGAGACCTCCCCCCACCCCAAACTCCTTCACAGAATTTTGTTCCACTGAAGTTTTTAACAAAGAAGTGTTACCTTATTAAAATGACCACCATATGACCCCCTCCTTTTGTGGTCTGAATTTCGAGTTTACCATTTCATACCACCTCTCTGTAAGCGACTTACATATAAGACCACAGACCTCCTCCTTTTCTAGACTTGAATTCTTCTGTAAGTTCAAGTAGGGTATTTATTTCCTTTTTTTTCCCTTCATCACTCGATCTTCATTTCCTGGCCTAACAAAGCTCCATGTTCCACGAGAAAACTGCTTGAGTTTAAGCCATTTGCAACAGAAACTTGCCTTCTGAATCCCCTGTTTCCCGCCATTTGGTGACTCTCTAGGTATTGGGTATTAGTGATGGTCCACTTTTGTGTTGTTCTTTATGAAATGATACATATAACCGTCGGGTGCATCAGTGCTTTTCAAAGGGGCTGCATTATATAGTTAACTATGTATATTCATGTTAAGAGTTAACTTTGTGGTTTGGCTGTTTCCTGGATTTTCAAACTTAAACGTGTGCAGAAATGTATTCAAATGAAAGGAAGCATACCTTTATATCAAGATGCTATTAAAATTGAACCTTAAGAATGATGATTTCATTTGGATTTTTTTCTTTATTTCTTTTGGTTAATGCCTACATGCCTATTTGGAACGTTCTGGTTTTCAGATTGGGGGAAGCCCTCCTCTGGGGAAAGCCGGCCTCCCGGAGTAGCTTATTGTGCCCTCTTCCCATTGCATGACCAACTTCCATGTTCCTTCCAGCAGTGGAGGTGCTGTGAGCGTCCCGTGTTCTCCTCAGATTGTCAAAAGCCTTCTTTTCCTTTTCTAATTCCGGTAGCTCTTACCAGGAACTTTGGGAAGTTTTGTTTAATTAGTCTAATATTTTTTATGTAAAGAGCATTAAATTTTGCTATGTATAAATTTTTGTAACCTAACAGTGAATCAATATTTTCTATCAGTGCCAAGGGCTTCCTGTAGTACGATTCAGGTGTTACAATAAATATTTGTAGATAATAGTCAAATACTTGTGTATGCTTATTTTAAAGATTTCGGTGGAAACAGTTGTGGATGTACTGAGAGTCATGAAATAAAATCAGAGCTTCACTCGCTTGCCTTTGTCCCCTACAGACCTCCAATTTTGTCCTCCGTGTGGTGTTGCTTCTAAAGATTGTGCCTAAAGGTGGTCGTATATTTGTGCACAAACCAAGTCTATAAAAGGGAGCTGTGTTCCTTGGCCAGCCCAAATGAGCAAAACAACAAAACAGAAACCAACTCTAGTTGAAGCGCGAGCAAATGGAGAACAAATTGGGCACTTTTTGCTCAAGGTGTTCCGTGATCACTCTTTAGTTCTAGGCGGAAGGGTCTTCTGGGCCACCTGCTGCCACAAAGAAAAGAAGCCAGAGCGCTCAGCGCCAGTCTCAGCCTGCCCCACTGGAGGGTGGGTGTGGGGGCCTGGTGAAGAAGCAATGGGGAGAGTGAAACCTGTGAGGGTCAAGGTAGCCCTGGCTATTGCACAAATCCAGAGTGCCAAAGCCTTGTTAAAAAGGCGGTGTGGGTACTTAGAACATTGAGAGCTAGCAGTGACCCCAAGCAGAAACAACTGACTGACTTGCGATTTCGTTTTCTGTGTAAGTGGCTTGATTGGCAGCATGACTGCACACGGGATTGTTCGTACACCACCCCCACCTTGACTCGCCCCCCCGCCCCGTGCACCTTTCTTGGGAAGCAGCAGCGTCTTTCATGGCAGAACCATTGAGAAAAGCCACCTGTTTATGTAGCATTTTGTACTTTAATGTTGCCTAAACACCTTAAAAAACCATTCATGGAAAAACATAGGAGGCTAGATTTTCCCACAAATTTTCTACAGCCCCGATAAAAAGGAGTGTGTCAAATAGTAAATCATCTGCCATCTCCCAATTGATAGAAAACATGCCATACACACAGTCTTTTTTTTTTTTCATTTCGTAGTGGGGAATGGAATGCTTTTCAAAACCCAAGCTAGAAAAGAGGTTTAAATTGAGGTACTTAGACAAAGGCATTCAAAACACAAAATGGGGATGTACGTGAACTGAATAATATAAAAAAAGATACTTGACATGTTACAGAAATAAATGAGGCCAAATTCCGCATAGCAATGAGATCCTTAGATAACCCAGCCCAGAGGAAGTGCTCGATACACAGCATCACCATCTAAGAAGAGTTCATGGAGCCCTGGTGGAACAGTAGGTTAAGCATTGGGCCACTAACCACGAGGTTGGCAATTCAAAGCTATCAGCCATCCCATGGGAGAAAAAACTCAACAGTCGACTTTCATAAAGGTTACGGCCTGGGAAATCCTAGGAACCAGATCTTACTGGGTCCGGATGAGGACCAATCAGGTGACGGCAGTAAATTCGAGAAGTGTGGTTTACAGTAGGTTAGGTGAACTGATGGGCTCCTAAGGGAAGGGTCTGTGATTCAAACCCATGAGAGATGAGGGAGGCTGTGTCTCCAGGGCCAGTCTGACTTGAGGGAACAAGAGACACAAGTACAACTCTGGAATCTGACCCACAAGATAAGGTTTCAAGTGAGTGTACCCTGAGACAAAAATGGACAAGACAAGGCAAACTCATCCTAACATAATACAGACATCCCTCAGAATGAGAAAATGTCTGGCTGGAGTTGGGGTGGGGAAATACTAGTCTTGATTTATAAATTCTGGTTCCACATAGAATAATGGAAGGGGGGAATAATCAGACGAGATAAGGTCACACAGATCTTTATTCATATTGTCTTAGAGGCTTAGGACATTTTGGAATTTGCAGTTTTTATCTGGGAGAAGCCAGGCAGCAAATATTTTATCACCAAAAGTCATCTTCTTCATGAAGCAAGCTGCCTTGAAAACTAGATGAGGGAAAGACAGAAAGAGAAAGAATTGTCACACTTCCTCAGACCCTCCTTCCTTCTCCCAGGGGTCTTTTGGCCTAGCTAACAATTCACATTAGGACTGATTTCACGAGGTGTAAAATGCAACTGATTTTTAAAATCAGAATTCGGAATGCTTCAATGGATTTCCCACAGGCAAAATCCCATACTTGCAGGCGCCCCTTGCCTGTCACAAGTAGCAGCAGCGGCATGAGCCCCAGAGCATTAGGGAAAACCGTACCTTTCGTCTTGGTCACTAGATGGCAGTGTGTCCGCCTGTGAGCTTTCTTGGGTGATTAACTTTTTTGAGCTCTGCTCCAGAGGGGGGGGACAGAATCAAAACTTGAAATTAGATAAGCATTATTGTCATAAAACCATTTTATGATTTCTCTGAAAAATCCATTTCGAAGTCTACATGTCACTTGGGAGGAGCCAGGTGGTACAGTGTCAATGTGTTCAACTACCAGCTGTTCAGCAGGCCGATGGAGCCCATGAAGTTGTACAGCCTTGGAGCCCTCTAGGGAAGCTCAAGTTGGTCCTACAGGGTCACTCTGAATTGGAATCCACTCAATGGCAGGAGGGCGATTTCCTATGTAATGGGAATCTAACAGGGATAACTCCTTAACTCTACATTTGACTAGCACAGGAGAATAAGTTACAGAGTGTGTACTCTAACCACACTTCCAGCCTTACCAACCCACAGAGCACTATTGAATTGTCTACTTACAGGAGATCGTGCAGTCTGTTTCTCTTGTTCTTTAAATAAGACACATCCCAAATGATTGCAAATCTGTATCAAGGAATCATTTGCCCGAGAGCAAGCTATGGAATGCTATCATGTGACGAGTGGGGAGACTCCTGTGAGCCTGGGACTGTTAAGGAGCCTTTTTATGGTCAACAGTGACAGTCAATTCAGATCCCAAGGGTTGGTGACACCCCACAAGCAGTCCTGCCTGCCCTCCATAGTCTCCACACCTTGTCCGCCGAGTTCTGGTTTCTCCCATGCTGAATAACCTTCATGTACTTCTCTAAAGGGTTTTGGCTATACGCAGATCTCTCTTTCATTTCTTGGATACTCTTTTCTAGTTTTTCCTCCTCCATCTCCATCTTTAATGATTCTTCAATAATTCTCTGGGAAGGAAATGGGGAGCAAAACATCCAATCAACAGCCATTTGGGACTTTTGTTTAAAAACTACGTTTAAAAGCTTCCAGTTGCATGCCCATCTTTCTGATATCACTGAAGACAAATGGGTGCATAAACAAATGTGGTGAAGAAAGTTGATGGTGCCCAGCTATCAAAAGTTATAACGTCTGGGCACTTAAAGGCTTGAAGGTAAACAAGCAGCCATCTAGCTCAGAAGCAGCAAAGCACACATGGAAGAAGCACACCAGCTTGTGTGACCACGAGATGTTGAAGGGACCAGGTATCAGGCATCAAAGAACTAAACGTTATATCATTATAAATGAGGGGGAGTGCAGATTGAGGAAACAAAGCCCATGTGTAGGTGAAACGACATCCCTTTACAGAAGGGTTAAAAGGAGGAGACTAGCCAGTTAGGGTGCAATATAGCAACGACAAAACATGCAACTATCCTCTAGTTCTTAAATGCTTCCCCCCTCCCAATATCATGATCCTAATTCTACCTTACAAATTCAGCTAGACCAGAGGATGTACACTGGTATAGATAGGAACTGGACACATGGGGAATCCAGGACAGATGAACCCTTCAGGACTAGTAGTGAGAGTGGCGATGCCAGGAGGGTGGAGGGAAGGTGGAGTAGAAAGGGGGAGCCAATTATAAGGGGTATAGACAACAGGAAAGTCGGTAAAGGGAGACATCCGACAGTGTACCATATGACAAAATAATAATAATTTATAAATTATCAAGGGTTCATGAGGAAGGGGGGAGTGGAGAGGGAAAGAAAAAATGAGGAGCGGATACCAAGGGCTTACATAGAAAGCAAATGTTTTGAGGATGGTGGCAACAAATGTACAAATGTGCTTTGTATACAATGGATGTATATATGGATTGTGATAAGAAATAAATGATCCCCCAATAAAATAATTAAAAAAAATCTTCCAGTAATGGACCCCGACTCTCTAACGCCAACCTACAGACCAGAGGACCAAGTTACTTTAGAAATTCAAGTGACTTCTATCATTTGAGGGAAATAAGCTATCAAGCTGACGGAAAAGGATTCATTTCCCAAGTCATTGCATAGCAGCGGGACGGGCACTGTCGGGCGGGCAGCATGCACCAGGAAACAACCACAATCTAGTCCCTGCTCGTGGCCTTTGGCAAAGTCTCTTCCTCAAGCTCCACTGAGGAAGTCAGTGCCCACAGCAAAGCAGAGCCCACCTTCTTGGCGGGCTTGTTTCAAGGCTCTAGAGCAGATGTGCTTCCCGACTCAAAGGAATTCCACAGTTGTCCACTTCACTTCCAACTTGGGACACACAGAGATGGAGATCAAAGCAGCGAAGGCCCAGAAGGGAGAAACTAGTACCGAGAATGAAGCCACACAAATTACCCTTTCTAGATCTAGCTTCCCTAGCTCTCTCTGCTCCTTCTTGAAAGCTTCTTGCTCACTCTGCGTTTTCTCGTCCGTTGACCTTGCTGTTCTGGGGTGTTGTGCCCGTACGTGCTCCTCTTCTTTGGGTTCACCAACTTGCTCCTGCTCTAGAACTGGTAGGAAAGAAAGCACGGGTACAAGTTCGCATCCTAGTTCTCAACCAACAGTTCCGGGAGACAGAAGGTGTGCGTGGGGTCACTCGTCTCTGCCAGGAGTTACTCATGATCATAACACTGTGAAGAAAAACCAAAGGAGGCCTTGACCCTGTGGAGGGGAAGATATTCGCCAGCATTCAGGAGCAAGTCCGAGGCTGGAACTCTCGCGGGCAGGCTCATGAGCACAAGTCCCAAGCCCCGCCCGTGCACAGCGGCTAAGACGAAACGGGGTGAGGGCACAACCAGGATGGGGGAGACCAGCTTTACTCTGGCAACAAACAATCCTGACCTGGCCTGCTTCTCCAATGACCGAAAGGGTTTTTCTCTGCTCTCATTTTTTAGGGGCACGAGGGACTCAAACAGAAAAAAGTGGTGTAAACACACACACACATCCACCTTAAAGAGAGGTAGTGGGAACAACTGGGAGAATCCATTATTCTCATTGTTCTACCAAGTTTTCCCAAGAAGCTAAAGTTCCTGAGAATTAGGTGGGTTAAAGAAATGTGTTGCTGAGCCCCGGTGGCGCAGTGGTTGTGTGTGGGACTACGGCCCACTGAGTTGGCAGTTCAAATCCAGCAGCAGCTTTCCAGGAGCAAGACTGGGCTTCCTACTCCCACCAGGGCAATGATGCGGGGGAGGGGGGTGGAGAAAGAAACGTGTTGCTGCCTTGTTCCTGGCACCGACTTGAAGAGCATTCAATGAGAACCCTGCTTCCCCAGAGGGCTTGCCTCAGCATGGTCCTCACAGGGACACCTCGAACAGTATTCCACGCGCAGCCCAGCAGGACACAGGTGGCCTACAAGGAGGAACGCGCTCTTTCGGCTGCCCAACGACAGAGCCACTGGGCAGGAAGTGCCCAGGAAGAAAGCTCACAAGGTCAGGCGGGGGAAACACAGGGATGACGTGACAAGAGGGCTGTGACATTGTGGGGATGATATCCCTGTCACAAACCCAACTGGGTGTGTTTGCTCTGTCTACTTTCACTCCACCCCCAGGACAAAGTTTACAAAGATAACCACAGAGGGAAAAGAACAATGGGGAACACTAGCTGGTGCTGCGGGTGAGTGTAGGTCTTTCTGTAGCACCCACGAGTCATTCACGAAAGCACATCTGATGGCTTGCAGACCAGCCCCAGCTTACCAGGCCTGGCGGGCACAGGGGTGGAGATGGAGTCCACGTGAAGCAGGTCGCCTGCAGGGAGTAAGCCTTCCACTTCAAATGACCTTGGCATGTCCCCGGCACCTGCACGAGAGCAAAGAATTGTCCCATGGGCCCCGGATAGCAGCGGTCAGAGAAGCAGGCACTGCCGAGGGTGCACTCCACTTGTACCAAAGCAACTGGACAAGTCCCTTCCTCACAGGCGCTTCAGCATCTACTTCTCAACATGTCCTCCGGCTTGAAAGAGTAAGATTGGCTCCCAGTATTGGACCTGCTCCCCAATCGGAGGTGCACTCCCAGTGGCAGAAAAGATTCGCTTCGGAGTATTGATAAACATCTGAATTCCATTTTAATAGAAAATGATTTCTCAAAGTTCTCCCCTTTCTAGCACGCTGAAAACAATCGGTCACGTTTACTAAGCTCCTTAAAGTGCTCTAAACTGTACCACCTCAGACTTAACAGGTTGTGGACAAATACAGGTTTCTCAAGCGGGGAGTCATCCACACCCAATCAGGAGGGCCAGTGCCAGACTCCTTTGCTGTTGTCTTTTCACTTCCCTTCTTTCTGTAAAAAACAGGGCTTTCTAAGACTGAGGAAGTCGATAGCATCAGTATTAAGATAAAAGAAAAAGTCAAAACAATTTCGTATTCTATAAAGCGGGGAAAAATATTCAAGTCACTACTTTAAAGCAAGGGTGGGGAATGTTTGACCCGTGAACCAATCCCAGCTAACATCACACACAGTTCCAGCCATCACATGAAGGGTGAGTGAGTTGCATGTTTCACCAAATACAGCAGGCTAATTTTGAAGATGATACTTTTGTATGATCATCAAAATGTAAAGTGGGCATAGGCAGAAAAGGTGTTCCCCACACCCGCTTTTTTTTTGGGGGGGGGGCATCACTGCTCTCCGTTGGTGGGAGTAGGAGGCCCAGCCCCACTGCTGGAACCGAACCTCCGTCCAAGTGGGCCGCAGTCCCGCACACAACCACTATGCCACCGGGGCTCAGCCCCACACCCGCTTTTTTAAAGAATTATTTAGGAGGTCATCTCGAACTTTAAAATGACTGGTTACCCTGAAATTGTTTTAAGAAATGGGACTCGGATGCATCTGAGAGGCTTCATGATATAAAACAGGTCCACTATTGGTACCTGTAATTTTAACGTAACGTGGAATGGTCCCAACTCTAATTTATTTGTTTGCTACAACAAAGGATAAATCTCATCCAAACCATGATAACTCCAATTTCAATTTCTAAAACCTCACTCCTTATATTTAAACTTACATTCCAAAGATGGATCCAGTTCCTCATTCTCCTTAGACAATTGCTTGTCCAGATTTAACAATTTACTTCTGTCTTGATGTTCAGCATCTTTCAGGCTAGATTGGAGAAATAAAATTAGGCAGTGCGACGTTTTAATCACGTCACACTGCAGAGCACACGAGCCCAGTATGCCTGACTCTCAGGTTCCAAAGTGCAGCTGGGGCACACTGCTGCTGGTTCACCGTGCACATAGGAGATGTGCTCAGCTTACCGTTGTGGCGAGATCGGTGCTTACCTGGGCTGCTCCGGAGCGCTGGTGAGGGACGTGCTGGACAAAGTGCACTGCGACTCGTCAGGTAACACCTGGGGCCTTCTGTCAGGGCAGACATGAGGCGAAACCACCGAGGGTCTGGCCAAACCTAAGAGGCAGAGGCACCAGGGTGAGACTAGGACCACCTGCATGGAACACAAACCTACATGGCTTCTGAGGACTTGCTCTCTCTGATGCCTGCATTTAGGCACGTGGGCAGCCCCGCTGAGCTTCACACTAACTGGCCCGGCACGCGTAGAACACAAAAGCCTACAATCCAACTCCTGAGACATCAAGGAACGGACACTGTCCCTTCTTGAGCCCTTCTGCCTGCTGGGCCACATGCCTGGATGAGCCGTTCTTTCACCCATGCCCCCCACCCTGTCAAGCTCAGGGAGGAGGGGAGACGGGAAATGCAGGTTCAAAGAGGCCCCTACTGCTTGGGCCCAGAACTGACTCCTCCAGGCTGGCTCAGGTTCTTATTCAACGGGCCAGACTGGTGAAGGCCGGGGCTGCAGAGCCTAGTTCCAAGGGGAGCCGTTGTGTGGCAGCTTACCTTCCAAGTACAGCTTGCTCTCCAGGCTCCTCTTGCTTTGGGGGAGGGGCGTGGAGGACAGACATCTTGGGGAAGCGACTCTCCTTCGGCGGGAAGCATCGCTGCCAGTCAGCGCTACCGGCTCTTCGCTCCGCTCCACTTTCAGACTGCTCGCCAGAGGGTGCGTGCAGAACACTCGGCCTTCTACAGAACCTCTCTTTAGGGAACTCACAGGGACACGTGTGAGCTTTTCCAGCAAGTGCAAGGATAGCGGGGTCTTGGATGGTGGCGGGCTTTGCATGACTCTCTGGTGGTATTCCCTGTAAGCCTTTTCTAAGCGCTCGGCCTCTTGCTCCAGCGCTTCCATCTTGACTTTCGTGCTAGACACAAACTCAAGGTCCGACACGGGGGACTTGACATCTGAGCAACTCAGGCCCCTGGGTGTTATAGCCTCCTTCATAGGATCTTGGTCCTCCTCCAGGGGGCTCTGTAAGAAATCCCCACTTATATCTGTATGTTGAGGCACCATCTGGTTGCTGGGGGTTCTGCCCTGGGGTGGCTCTACCAGAGAGGACTTCGGGTTACGGTACACTTCATGCTGGAGCACTGCGAGCACAAAGGGGCAGAGGCGGAGAGCACCGTTCAGTTTCACACCTGCACAAGACCAGGGTGCTTGGCAAACACACCTAATGTAAGAGTAAGCTTGCCCACAATATGACTTAAGTTGTGCTAGTAAGAATTATTTTTTTTATTTTTTGTGGGCATCACTGCCCTCTGGTGGGGGTAGGAGGCCCAGCCTTGCTCCTGGAGAGCTGCTGCTGGATTTGAACCGCCAACCCTGTGGGCTGCAGTTCCGCACACAACCACACTACGTCACCGGGGCTCAGCCCACTAGTAAGAATTATTAACATATACGGAGACTCAAAAAGAGCCCTGAGGCCCCCATGGTGCTATGATATGGTGTGCATACCAAGAACAAGAACTTTCCCTGCTCATGTTTTCATTTTGACAAGATCTCGTTGGCTTGGTAGCAAAGCTTTCACTTAACCTCATATAGAAAATTCCACCAGTTAACACTTTCACAAGATGTCAAAAGCCCTAGGGGGAGTACAGATCGGGGACCCAAAGCCCATCAATAGGTGAAGCAACAGCCCCTTACAAAGGGATTGCAGTGAGGAGAGGAGCCAGTCAAGGTACAGTGTAGCAACAATGAAATATGCAAATTCCTTCTAGTTCTCAAATGCTTCCTGCCACCCACTATCACGATCCTGATTCTACATGACAAATTCAACTAGACCAGGGGATGTACACTGGAGCCGGAAACATGGGGAATTCAGGACAGATGATCCCTTCAGGACCAGTGGTGATACCGGGAGGGTGGAGGGAAGGTGGAGTAGAAAGGAGAAACCGATTATAGGGATCTACATAGAACCTCCTCCCTGGGGTATGGACAACAGGTAAGAGGGTGAAGGAACACATCGGACAGTGGACAATATGACAAAATAATGATAATTTGTAAATCAATAAAGGTTCATGGGGAAGGGGGTGGGGGAGGGAGGCAAAATAGGGGGAGCTGGTACTAAGAGCCTAAGTGGAAGGAGGTTGTTTCGAGAATGATGAGAGCAACAAATGTGTACATGTGGACTGCATACAATTGATGTATGTATTGATCATGGTAAGAGTTGTATGAACCCCCAATAAGATGATTTTTTTAAAAAGCCCAACACAGATGCACACAACCACAGGGTTACTCCTGAACATCTCCCACCTGTCTGAGTCTGCATGAGCTGCAATTTTAAATCGGTCATCTGTGCCGTCAACTTCTTCACCAACATCTTTTGCTCCAATAGCTGGGCCTTCAGCTGGGCCGAACGGTCCACCTGAAAGCATTCATGGGAAGAACCAGAAATCAAGTTCACAGCAATCCCACCTCCTTTCCAAAAGAAAGACTTCTCTGATGTGACCTGTTTCCAATTCGTTTTTCCAACTCCGAGAAGGCTTACCCCCGGTGGTAGCAGGGTCTCTAGGAACGGAACAAACCCAACTTGATCCTGCCTGGGGGGGGGGGGGGGCACGCGCAAGAGCAGATAGGCACATCACCACTACAGAAGGGACAGACCATCCGCGTGTTCCAGACGTTCATTTTCTTACAGTACATGGTGTGCTAGTGCATGAGTGCAAAAGGAAGCCAAGGTTGTATTGCTGACTATCCCACAGGTGAAAGAACACAGGACTCACTTCACTCTGCAGCCGTCTTTCCAAAGTTTGACGCTGAGCTTCGAATTCTTTGCGCTCATATGTGAGCACATTTTCTGCTTTCACCAATTCCTTCTGAAGCACCAGGAACTCGGGAGAGGGCTGAGCTATGCCTGGAGGAAAAAATCCAATCTTGTTTTCCTCTTTCACTGACTAAAACCAGCTAAGAAGGGCTCTCGTTTTTTTATAAATCTTCCCCTTTTTTTTGTACTCAGTTTATAGTACCATATATACTCGAGTATAAGTCAACCCAAATATCTGCCAAGGTACCTAGTTTTACCTCGTTTTTTGAAAAACTTCATTAAAATGTGTTGAAAAACTCAGCTTATACACAAGTATATACAGTATATCCATTTTGTGGAATGGGCAAAAAAGAGGACGCTCTAATGCACAAGTTTCAGGAAGAACCTCCTACGTGAACACAAAGGGGAGAGGAGGGGGAGGCTTCTATCAAGAGCCGTCTAGGGCCTAGACTCTAGGCAGCCTGAGGCCCAGGGGAAGCAAGCGCTCCCATGAATCTCGTCATCTCGGGAACATGGGTACCAGGGTGACTAAACAAGGTCATCCTCTAAGGTAGTAACCCACCATCATTGTTGCTCTCACCCCCTGGCCACATCCTGAAGGGATCTGGGGAGTACCCACCTCCCACCCTCCCTGCGCCTTCCCACCCTGAATCAGAAGGCACCCTGATCAAATGCAGAGAACTAGGTTTGTCTATCTACAGAGATCGTTTCTTAAAGAGACACGATGGTTCTTTAATAGCAAGCAACCAGGAAGTCCTTTCCACCCGACTCTTCACTTTCTCAAAGGTTCCCAATGAACAGCTCCCTTTCAAGTACTAATGTCACTGGGATTACCACATGGTGGGCCACGGAGGAAACACATACGGTTCAGGAGAATGAGGTTTTCACTCTTGCTGTCTTCCAATTGTTGTCTCAGCGCTTTATTTTGTGCCTGCAGCTCCATCCTCTCTTCCTTCAGTTGGACATAATCACTCATTTCTTTAATCTTCTCATTCAGTCCGTGGTTTTGTTTTGTTTGTGCCACAGACTGGGCATTGAGCGACTCTACTACTAGCTGAAATCAGAACAGAAAAAATCATACTGGTATGGCATGCACTCGGCTGACTGCTGCTGTCTAATGACGGTCACATGACAGACCTGGGGCGGGGGAGGGACGGTGTTAAACCAACTTGAAATATGTGGAGCTTTGTCCTTTGGAGTCTGCTGACAGACTACCACCCCACTTTCCAGCTGCACTGTGGGAACATCCAGTTTGCAACAGGAACAGGTGTGAAGGAAATGATCCCCAATAGACTGTGAGGCACTTGCCTCTCCTTAGCATGCTCTAGCTGGTAGCTGGAGGTAAAATCGGCTCTATTTTCATATGCATCCACCATCCTGGGGGGCAGCACAAACTGGAGCTAGAGGTTGTATCTGAGGAAGCTACCGTTTCCACGCTGGTCCTCAGCACACTGAGGGACCAGACGCAGGCGTGAGTGTGCAGCACAGTGCAGCTCCCTGGGTTCCCATCAGTCGGGCACGTGTGCAATGATCTGTGCTGCTCGGTGGGGAATAGGCTGAGGTAAAACATGGCCTGTATGGATCACCATGTCCACTAGTTCTCTGCATCCTCCGGCAGCCACCCTGTGGTAGAGGCAGGATTCCCAATGATATGGCTGAGGGGACAGGCCAGAATCAAGTTCTCCAAAGTGCACACTCTTTCCACGCACCACCACCCCCCCCTGCAACTAAAATTGTCATCAGGGACCCATCAGCCACCTTCTCAGTCATGTGACAGGCCCAATGTGGCTGGAAGGTAACTCGCGATAAATGACATGTGATGAAAAGGAACAGGTCACACACTTCCTAACGTATATTTGGGAGAAAAACACATGAGTTCGTGATTACCTCAAGTTCTCTCACACGATTTATAGACACAGTGAATTCTTGCCTTTTGGTATTCATAGCTGTGAGCTCTTCCTCCAACTGCTTAGCTATTTCTAAAAGAGAGAGTCAACCAATTAGCCACAATGCTTTCAGAGAGAATACGAGTGCCATTTCATCATTTATGACCAATACCTCAGACAGAAACAAGCAATCTTTCATAATCTGAAGAGCAAATGCTCCCCAAACCCACTGGCTGACTCCAATTCACAGCAGCCCTGTCAGGTTGGAATCACTGCAGAAAGCAGACTGCCACATCTGTCTCCCATGCAACAACTGGTGGGTCCAAATCTCTGATCTTTCAGTTTGCAGACAAGTGCTTAACCATTGTGCCACCACAGGTCACCCACTCAGTAAGCAAGGAGGAAATAAAGCTTATTTTCCAACATATAACAGAAATCTGTAAGTTATATGTGGAAGGGGCTACAAGAAGGGTGTGGGAAATTCCATTCTCTTCTAACCTGCTACCTATGCTAACCCGAGTTATACCATCTGCTCAGGGCACAGGGCCTGAAGCTAACAGACTTGAATTTCCTTCAAGACAAAGATCTGGCTATTACTGTTCTGTAGCTTTCACTTCCCCCAGCATAAGACAATGTAAACATGTAGCCAAAAGATCATTGACTCCCCTAAAACTATAGCCCTTGATATATCTTCGAGACGATAGTCCTTAAGATACTCTTTGGTGCTCAACTTTCAGCCTAGACGGTCAAGAGTCACACCCAGGAACAGAAGGGGAACATTTGCCCAGAGCGAAATATTGTGGAACTGTTGTCCATGGCACGCAACAAAGCGCGTACAAATCGTTGAGTACAAATGAACGTCCACCGTGGATCACAATACAAAGTTTTCAAATGTTTGCTGATGGCACACTGGTACTAATTCCAAAAGACATCCTACTTTCCACAAGCTAGTAGTAAAAGAAACAGCAAGCAACGAGGTGGCTGTCTCATCAATATGAAGTATCAGCCTGGTTGATTCCTACGGAGTCTTTGAAAATTCTTTCAAATTCCACCTCACGTCACAGCCCGTTTCCTTGAAATAAGTGACATGTAACATGCCTAAAGGACTGACAGTGTCATCCGTGTTTCCCGATCTTGGGAATGGACATGGGAATCTAGAAGGTGACCTGCCAAGTCAAAACCTGATAAAAGCACAAACATATACACAGGGTGTTCCCCTCGCTTGCAGGAACCTGGCATGAAATGCAATTTTTCCAATGTACTTTTTGAAAACCCCTCATAGAAGTCAAGAAAATGAGAAACTA